>BGZK01003873.1:0-18474 GCA_005406025.1 Eumeta japonica
ATTACAATTAGATTACTTAATAGTATAGACGAGAAAATGTTTTCTATGCACATATAACGATAAAGTATATTAGTTTGTAGGTGATAGTGTACAAATTTGAGTAACATAATGACCTCAAATAAATTTAACGATTTAACGAAAAACTATTGAATACAAAAAAAATATACATACAATATAAACGTAGATACCTATTTTTGTATTTGAAAACAATAATACCATATTTTTGTAAGAATAAAACTTAATAGTTTAATGGAAACAAGGGGCCACCCATAAATTACGTTATACACGTTTGAGTCAACAAAATGTGGCAATGCGCGACATGGAGCAGATCAAAAGCTTTGTGACTTCAAATCCGAAACACGAAAACGAAAAAAGGTTTGTATTTTGTTTTGTCCAATATTTAAAGTATTTCGAACAAAAAAAAAATTGTAAAAATTGACAAGGACGGGTCGGGGATGGGGAGGTCGTCAAAAACCTTATAATCCATGGATGGCCGCTAACCGCTTTTCGTATTGTACGTAATATGAATTAAAATCTTAAACGAACGGAACCCCACAGCGAATAAGTACGCCCTTCACCGATTCGTTTAAATATTAAACACGGAATGTCGACACAGTGGCATTCCGAGCATGCTTCTCAGTGCCCTCCGTTAATTTACGGCCGTCACGAACTCGAAGGTATCAAGAAATTGCATTTCAAAGGAATTATTTTTAATTTTTCGGAATAAATAAAATAAGGTTTACATACGTTCAAAATAACATAATTAGTTTGTTGGCGGGTTTTTGACATGTTGAGTTTATGGTCGGTCAAAATATAGAGAACTCCCAAACTCGAGTCAGTATAACCTGCGGAGTAAAGCATCAAGCACGTACGTAATATGCGATAAGTAAGCATATCCTTTTCATTAGTAGCCAGCCAAGAATGTAAAATAAATATCTCTTTTAATTTTTATTTATCTGTATAAAATTTATGTTTTTTTTTTTTTGTTCTAGTTTTATTTGTATTTTTTTTCGATAACTTGTTACTGGGCTAGAACTACACACTGGTAGATACTTTATAGCCGGAGGGTGGAGCGTGGGTGACCGGGAGGAGCATCATCAGAACTCACAAGAACAGTCTTTTAGAAGAATTAGAGAGCGAATACGTGTGATCGAAGCGTCGGTCAAGAGTCGCCTTAGAATATCTTGTGCAGATCAAATTGGTAACGTAATAAATGAAGGTCATATTATGAGCACCGGAAACCGACGAGCACACATGAAACGATTGATGGGCATCAGTGAACCAAGATACGTGTGCAAGGATCGTGGCGTGTGGAGATATGTTGTATCTGCCAATCCTTCTGGGAGATTGGCGTGAGCACATAAAAAAAGTAGGCATAGAGCACCGTATACATGATAAAAATGAAATTTGTTTAATAACTCTCCATGGCTATGATTAAATAATCATAGGACCCAAACGAAAAAAACGTAAATAAACACTATGATAAATATCAAATATACATCGCGTGATAGTAGTTGTTTATACGTATATTAGGGTCTGATGCGTACATCTACACCGCGCGCATTCTTATTTTAAATGCGATACTATCTTATTTTATTGCTTTGCATCGTTGTGTATACATCGCTCTCTTTTGCTCTACTCCTGTGGCGTCAGAATGTATAGCTCTCTTTCTCCTTCTTTCTACATCAAATCTTTCTTCTCCCTCGTGTAACGCAATGTGCCTAAACGTGACGCGTCCTTGAAATTTCACTCTCGATTCTCGTTCAATTACCGATTACTATCAAAATCCGCCTAAGAAGTTTCATTTGAAATAAATTAACCTGCATCAAGGTTTGAAATTGTCAAGTAAAAATCGTTAGTTCAACTATCACGTCGCAAGTGGATAGCTGATTTTAAAAACTAGCAACGAGATCTCGCGCGATTACAAGGATATTTTACCATTCTTATTGCGGAATACCTCGCGACAACTTTTGCAAACCGGTCATTCTCGACAAACATAAGAATCGGATTTTACGATTTTAACACGTCACGGCGGTTAACTTTTTTTTAACTTCATTTTTTAATAAAAATGAAGGAGATACGTGATACACGCAGAACGTCGTTGCGCGAGTCCGGCACGCACCCGACTGATGTTTCTTTCGGTTGCAATATGTTATTGTCAGGAACTTCAATTGAAAAAATCTGCAAAACGGTTGACGCTGCAGGCCATCCCTGGAACTTTCCGTTATGATATTTATCGACGTTTTTTTGGCTTCTTTGAGTTATAAATTTTGTCTGTTTGAGCTCAAAAATTTTAAACAAGATTTGACCCTTTAAGCTGTCCCTGAAACTTTTTCCTGCTTTCGAGCTTAAAATGAGCAGTAAATTATTGATCACATTCAAAATATCGATTTTATTGTTTTTTCAAGCTCTTCGAGCTCCAAAATATAGTTCTAACACGTTTTGAATTCTTCGAGTTCAAAAATCTATATGCATTAAAAATCGCTTTTTTTTTAATTTTTAACTAATTTAAATTCAACTTGAGTTCAAAAATCTATCTGTACTAAAAATCGCATTTGCTTTTATTTTTCAATTAAAATATATTTGGAAAAAGTTGGATCTGCTTTATATAGGGCATCCGACGCACCTTCTTAAACAGAAAAAGATGACTGAGTACCAAGCATTAATCGATCAATAATTACATATATTATTTCGAAAAAAATAAACCTTTTTTCGTTGTTTTTTTTTTAAGAAGAAGAGGTATTTAAATTTGGAATTTTTCAGTAGAGTTATTTAAAAATATATTCTAAAAATAACACTGATCATATTTTCAACACACATAGACACAAAGAGGCTTACAAATATTATACGGAAAGTGGTCGAAATAGATTCCTAATACTTCAAAACGTTAAGATCTGGCGAAAACTCCATTTTTTAAAATCAGACTGAAAACATTAACTTGCCAATTTTATCAAAATTTTTCAAATATTCATAGCGAAAGTTAAAAAAAATCGTGTAAGTTATGACATATGTTTACGGCGACGAATATAGCCACAATCGTCAGAATAGAAAAACTTAGAAACGACACAATCAAACCGAAAAGAACGGAGATGTCAGCGAAGGTCAGTATAGAATGGGTCAAAAAATTCTGTCTCCGAGGAAATCAGCTCAGAACTGGTTTGCAGTATCAAGAGAACGCCGTACTGCACAACCTGCCTCGGCAAAAACCTTACCTGCGCTGTGCGCATCTTCATTAAGCGCTAGTCTTAGTTACATCGATGATTCGATATAGAAGTTGATCCATCTTGAGTAAAGGATAAGTTTCAATGTTTTCATTTTCACTAGTGCTTAAAAATTTCCATTTTAAATGAGGCTTGTAACGCAATTACAAAATAAATCATACGTTTATTACGTTTAGATTGCTAACTTCTTTGATAGGAGCACGATCAGATATAGGCTAGTTCACGGGCTCTAGTAGTTTTTGAATTATAGGAGTAGGTGTCCTATCTTTGAAGAGCTTTTTAGGTAATAAAGGGTTAGAAAGTCTATGAATTCATAATGTTGGAAGCTGGACCCTTACTGATGACCTCGCATGCGACGAAATTCACCATCATCGACATCCTGCGTACAGTAGACTACTTTATGAGAGATCTCTACTTCATGTAGGACCGTTCTACGTAGTATTGCATTGACTTAGAAGTTTAATATTTTCACAGGGATTTTTTCTATGGGATTGTCGATCTGAGTGTTTGATATTAATTTCAACTTGATACCTCAACACGTTCCTGGGAACAAGCGTCTCGACGGACAGATACAACAAAGTAACTTTATAAGAGTGGCTTTTTTCCTTTTGATATATGGAACCCCGAAAACATTTAAAGTAGCAAATAATTTTGTTTATGGTAAGAATCAAAGGTAAGTAATTTTTGTATGTAAAAGAACAATAAATATTCCTTTCAGTCATAATTACGTTAGCAAACGCATCGTCTAGAATTTTAAAAAAAAAACAATAATATTATAACTAGTTGGCCTGGCAGACGTTGTTCTGCACATTCTTGTGGGTGGCTTGCCTTCATAGGTAATGTCCGCAATTCTGCTCTCTGTCCATCATTCAATTCTGATTTCGCGACCAGTCACAGTTCCGATTTGAACGAAGTCAGGGTTTAGTATCAAAATAAAATATAAGCAATATTAATCAGGAATAGAGTAGCTCTCTAAGAGTTAAAGAATTATTAAAATCGACTTAAGAATATATGTTCATTAATAAAGCCAAGGTAAATGTTAGTAGCCTAATTCACTCAAGTGAATTGAATTCATTGAAAGAAGCAAATACTTAATGAAAGAATTTTTAGAATCAATGTCTCAGTTCGGCTTAGTAGTAAAAATATACGGATGAAACAGGGGAAAACACTAGTTTTTTTTAAAAACTTTCCCGGGCGTATGTACAATATGTTACCAAAGTTTCACCAACACTAAAGTAAACGGATCAATGGATTAGGCACGCACAGACGACAAACATACTCACACTGATTTTTATTTATACAATAATAATGCTATAGGAGCATCGCTGATTCGTCGTCTTAACGAAGTGTATTATTTTCTTAGTTACAAGTATTTGTTTTTTAAATTCGACAAATCAATGCTATGACTTTCTTATTCGTTCTCACAAATCGATATCATCATATAAGATTAATGATTTCTAATACATGTGTTATTCATATTTTATGTTTCGTATTAAAGGTTATATCCTATGTTTCTGCAATCAGTCCTGTGTCGTTAATTTCCGGTCACTAACACGAGTAAGGATACATTTATGATGATTGATTCTTACATCGTCAGTAGCGTGGCCCGTTCACCATTTTTAACACCCGAACCAATCATCGTCAGGTTAAAATGACGGGCGATTAAGAATAATAAATGGATGCACCTGACGAATCCTACGGTTCAAAAAGCTAATTACCATAACGAGATTTCAATAAGACCACGATATTATAAATAATCAAAATATGTCATGATCGCCCATAAAATTCTGTCGCCGTTAGCTTTAATTATATCACTGAATATTCATTCAAAAACGCTCACCTACTTTACTAAAATTGATGTGCACCTCATTAGAATTTCATAGGCAATTACAACTTAAATTGATGCCTATGTCATAATAGTTTCTCTTAAACATCGTCTCCTTTTATTATAAAAGGAGACGGTGTCAGATAAAAACATTATATGTTTTAGGAGTACAAATAAGATTCCGCCGTTTTTTGTCAATAAAATAATATTTATTGTGAAAGAACGGTAATTTTATTTTAATCGAAGTATTGTCCATCACTAGCAACTACTTTTTTCCATCTTTCAGGCAGCGTTCGGATTCCAAGTCTGAAGAACTCCTTATCTTTTGAGGTTATCCACGAATCAACCCAATTTTTGGTATCTTCATATGACGTGAATCCCTGCTCTGACAGAGCATGTAGGTACCATTGACCGGAACAGACGATAGTCGGACGGCGCAATGTCTGGTGAATACGGCGGATGGGGTAGTACTTTCCAAACAAGTATTTTCAAATAGTTTTTCACCGGAACCTCTACATGCGGACGAGTATTATAATGTAGAAGAATAATTTTGCCCTGTCTGAAGTAGTATTGAGGGCGTTTTTCCTTCAGAGCTCGGCTCAATCTCATCAATTGAGTTCGGTATAGAGTTCCAGTGACTGTTTCGCTTGGATTAAGCAATTCGTAATACACCATACCCAGCTGATTCCATCAAATATACGGCATGAGTTTTTTTCCATGAATATTCGGTTTTGCTGTGGATGTTGATGCGTGGCCAAATAGTCCCCATGATATTCTTCTTTTTGGATTATAATAATGTATCCATTTTTTGTCACCAGTACTTTTTTTATGCCTAGCTAGCAGCATTTCACTCATGCATAATCGACGTTCAACATCTCTCGGCTTTAATTCCTATGGAACCCAATTATTTTGTTTATGAATCATTTCTAACGATTTTAAACGATGCGACACTGCTTGCTTGTTTTTAAACTTTTGAAACCTCTCACGACATATTCTCACACTCAAGACAGCGTTATTACATGCTTCGACGAGCAATCCATGTACCTTAGCTGAAGATTTTTTTAAATTAAAGAAGTAAATTAAAAGTTGCCGCAAATGACGCTTATTTGGCTCAATTTTAGACATTTTTGGAAAAAAAAATATAATGCTAATATGAAGGTAATAATATGATAGGGTTACGTTATTCTTGAATAAGCAACCTAATTTTCAAGCCGGTTATCATCTGCGAATTCTAACGTAAATCTCGTGCCACGCCATCTGTCTCAAAACGGCGGAAACTTATATACTCCTAATATAAAAAAAAAAACATATAATTTCGGATCCTTTACAGATTGTTAACATATGAACCTCTTTTGTTTTCCTCTCCTGCAAACAAAGGCATTAACAACCACTTCTTTCAAACTCTCTCTTTCCTTACGTCTTCTTCTTTTAAAATAGCAAAACGACGAATCGGTCTAAAATCCGTTTGGATCGAGAACGAGACGCAGGCGCACATCCATCGAGTTGCGCAAAACACGCACACGAGAGATCGTTATCGATACAAAATCATCGATTCTCGCGCAATCGGATGCCATTTTATGGGACGGTGTTGTCGTGACTTTAATTGTTGTTTAAAGGTCGAACGCCGCGTTGCGTGGTCCGACTAACAAATATTTGTTCGCGCAACACGACCTGCGTTCAGATCGCTTTACGGAGATAGCATCGACGTTACTATTAGGTTATACAACGATTATTTCAAAAGTACCGATATGTGTAATTGGTTTCTCAGCTCTTGCGACTTGGATAAAATTTCATGTTTAAGTATTGTTTTACTTATCAATTTTGTCTACATACACTACTAGAAGTTCATGTAAGAATTTTTTTCCCGCGAGAATTACATTCCCACGGCACACTCGAGGACACTGAGCGACACCCCACTCTAAGCACGCTTTTTTATTACTATACAAGTGTTAGGATTAATATTCTACCCTTTGAAGGACCTTTGTAAAACTCCCATTTTCATTTATTTCACTTTTTCCCATAAATATTACATTATCGACAAGATCTGCACTTTTCCTATAATATATAACCCAGTGTCCACAGTTCTATTAGACGAAATTTTTCTTTAGAAGCCTTGAACTTGGTGGGGAGCAAGTCATTTCTAGCAAATTTCGAGTTTTGCCGTACGACCGCTGGTATAAAACTAACACTATTTTTCAAAACCAAACTGAACTCCGTTTTAACCTAGAGTAATCGTTTTCCCCAGCCTTTAATAAGACTAAATTAAAATAGCAAATTATTACGTTGCACAGATTTTATGAAAAACTTTCCTAACAGACGAACAGACATAAAATTGATCTTACAGGGAGTCCGTTTATACTAATTACGAAATCCTATAAAGAAAAAATAGAAGATCTGCGAGACAGTTACATCTTACTTATAAATGAGAAAATTCAGCCGAATAAGGAGCATGAATATTTAAAAAAAAAAACAAACAGATTAATCCGAAGATACATGTCGCGGCGTGTAAGTCACATATTAGAACGCCACACGACCTTATCGCCTCACGGACGTCGTGCACGCGACTTAAGAGAGACCATGGGGTCCAGTGGTGACGGAAAGCGAAGGGACGCCGACCTGACACACGATCTCTTGCGTCGAGCGGCGCAAAACGGCAACCCCCGCGCCGTCTAATAAGGAACATGCCGTTCCCTCGCGCCGTCGCACGGTTGCGTAAGCGCGTAATGCGTCGTGATGGGATTAACGGATCACAATTTTGGTGAAAAGCCATGGAGATTTCGCGTTTTCGGGTAGGACAGATATTTCGGACAGGTAATTTTTATGGTATCGAAACATAATAGTTTGCTATACACGTGTTATTAATAACACCAATCCCACCTTTGAACTGTACACAAAATATTTGTCGTATGAAATTGAATATGAAAATAAATATGAAATTAAGTAAAACTAATAAGATTCTAATATTACTACAATAATACTATACAATCTTAAACATACATTAGTTTATATTTTGTAATGTGTTTATTTAGCACAGTTGTGACTACCTAGGTATTGAAACAAGATGAGTATTTGGTAGTCAACTTATTACAATACCTGTATAAATAGAGGATACGATACTCCACAATATCTCCTTGAACATGAGCGAGCAGATCAGAAATTAAAACGTTTTTTGATTGCGATGAAACAGAGACCGGGAATTGTATAGTGTCAAGAAGTTTTCTATGAAAAACTTATTTGAAAATTGTTAAAAAGTTATAGCAATTATCTTTTTACATCCTACTTACATCGCCGGCAGTCACTATCTGGTAAGTATGTTCAATATACCCACACGTCGATATATTACTCATATTATTTATTACTTATTAGCTTAGGGGATTTTTGAATGCAAAGCTAAGACCATGAAATGCATATTAAAAACAAATCAAACGTAAAAATACACAAGGGTAGTTCTACAGATAAGGGAAGTTTACGGAGCTCGCCTTATATAGCAACTTAATTTAGAAATAAAAGTCTTATAACGTATTAATTAAGTTAAACCTACTAGAACTTGAGCATTGAATTTCAACACGTTTTAATAAACATTTTTCAGACAAATATGCCTTCAAATAGGGTAAATTGTCTCTTCCCTATGGAGGGATTTTCCAGAATTCATAATAAAGATCATAATGAAAACTTTGACAAGCTTCGGTAGTCAAAAATATCTTCTAATTGAAACTAAGCATTAATGTTACTTTAATATAACCGAAGTAGTAATGTTAGAAGTTGACATTTTCTTTAATTTATTAATCGATGAATAAAGACCGCACGAATGTCATATCACTTCCCTGTCACTTACAAATACATTAAAATCTGCGACATAACAAATATGTAATAAGCAATTTTGCTGTTCTTACGATTCGGAGTATACTTTAAATTCATGGTATATTTAATCCTATTAAGTTAGCTTAATTAAGCTTTTATCTTATTTATATTATCAAGCTTTTATTTCTACTAGCTAATCGGTTAGTCGCGACAGCGTTATCATCGTCTATTGTCGTGTATGGGTTAGGCAACTTCTCATTCAACTGGTATTTATTAACATAAAAATATCAAATATGTTTTACATATCATTATACGACATTGTTAAGTTTGTCTGCATGCATTTATTGATAATATTAATTTTGTTATAATGTATATCCATTTTTTTTATTTTGGTAATATACATACATCGAAAATATCATTTGGATTCATATAAGAAAGTGATAGCTCATCAGGGAAATGAGATTCAATTTGATATTAATTAATTTCATTAATGTAGATTCTACAGATATAGTTTACTCCTTGATAATTAAGTAATTTTTTTCTTACAAAACTCATCATGCCTATACCAAAGAAAGAGTTTCAAAGGGGAGCAGAAATATAACAAAAAAAAAAAATAGCGTAAAAATGAAAGACATTAAAATACATTAAAATATGGTCCGACAAGATTGGCCGCTTATAAAGAAAAAAATAAACAAAAACATTTAAAAGGACAGGGACGTCACGTCACGTGGCATTGGAAAAACGCTACAATTAACATTTTAATTTAGTCTGGCCCGTTGAAGATTAAGTATGTTGTAATGAACCCTTGACCTCCACTCACTGCCTATATATACCAATATTCCACAAAAAAATGAAATTAATTGTATTGTCCTCTTTTATTTCACCGTGTGTAGAATTATCCACAAATCAAAAATAATTGAAATATGGAAGAATCACCTTTTTTTTTTTTTTGAAATTCTGTACGGCTGTGTTTTCAAACTGTTTCTATGAGCGAGTTAATTCGACAATGTGCTTTTCCGAAATAAATTGCTCTTTTAAAAGTGCGACGTCACCGGACTCGACGTTGACCACATGAGCAAAATTACGCCTGTGAACTAATTTTGCCTAATTTTCATCATTGATGTCATTTATCAATTCATTACCATTCGTCGCATATTTAGGCATGGACTTCCGTTACTCATCAAACAACATTTATTTAATCGTACAATTACTCTCTTTTTTTATTTAATGAATCGACTGATGTATTTAAAAATGTAAATATATTTATTCATTTTATAGTAACAATTGAAATTAATGCAAATAATTGTTCTTCGGGTCGGGGCGTCACTGAGCGGCCAGTCAATTCTGTGTGATTAAATTGAATGTTTACTGCATTGAATTGCATTTAAACCGGACTCGGTTATGTTATGACGTCCTTATAAGGACGTATATAGTATACTATATACGAAAATAAAATTACATCGAAACCCATTCAATACATATCGAAGAATCCGAAACTGACATAATTATATTCATGCAGTTTCTTTTATTATTATATATTATTTCTAAAGGTATTTATTACTATTATTAAGACTAATTTTATAAATGTTATAATATAAAAGGAAATTGTATTCCGAATGTATTAAATATATATATATATATATATATATATATATATATATATATATATATATATATATATATATATATACAAACTAGAAATACAAAAATCAATAATGCAATTATGTAGTTTAGTATTTATACCTACATACAAAAGCTGACATCATCCTCGAACTGAAGGTGATGCGATGGCCGGTGAACGTGAAGTAGTAGTGTCTATTGTAATTAACGATAGAAACGACTGATGAGCTTTTAGAAACTAATCAATTGATGATATCCGGTGTTTCGATGATTCAACGCTCGACCTGGCGATTCCGGAAATCAACTTTGTAAAGATCATAGACATTTTAGTACGTGTTTGTGACGATAGGAATGCGATGGCGCAAGGAAATTCCATAAAGGTTTTATTAAGTTATTTCCTCATTTCAAGGTTACTAAATCATCAGTACGTGTGTCGATATCGTCTTTTATATACCGTTACAATAAAGTATAATATTATACAAATGAACAAATCAAATTATATTTTAATTTGACTTTTGCTCAAACGTATACCACACGTCCGTTCATTATGTACGACCTATTTAATTCCAAAACTTTAGCTTATAAATCAAACGTATTACTCGTCAATTTTCACTTATTTATTATATATTTATATATAACACTACTCAACAGCTTTCGCCACTATAATTTTATATAGTAGAATAAATATAGGTTTATATCAAAAAATGAATATAAATTTAAAGCTGAGGGGTTTTTATATAAAAAAATATTTTTACATCTAAGAAATTTGTGATCATTATCATGAGGATGACAAAAAATACAATCAAGAGCGACCAATAGGACTTCTAGCAAATCTGACAGATAAATAAGAGCAGATATTTTACGTTTACATTTGGTGGTATTACATTCGATATCCGTCAAGAATTTGACAGAGCAGTAAATTAAAAGTAACTTTTGATGTACAGAATATTTCGGCGCACTACCTACTTTTCCCTTCCATATAAAACACTTGTCGCCTTTGAATTCATTCAATTTCATAAAATAGTATTATAAATCATAATTGAATTTCATGGCTATAGCATAGCTTCAACGGGATAAATTTAATTATACCATCGAATCAAAAAAAAAAACAATGTATGTACTCACGAATTCCAAATCCATAATTATAACTCCCGCACAAACACTTTTATACAACATATGTTTCATCCACATCACAAGGACAACACGATATTTACTAATACAATATTTACACCGCCTATAATTTAAATTTAACATATATATTATTAAACAAACAGACATAAATAAGTCATAAACATAGGTGCGTTGACGACGTCCGATGGCCGCGGTCTAACTGCGCGCGCGCCGGGGTCTCTCGGCGGGCCGCGGTGACGATGACGTGAGGTGAATCACGATTTACGGAGAAAAAACTACCGATTGCCGTGACGACGCTGCCCGTACTCCGCGATGGTGCGTAACCTCATACCGAGGTGAAGAACGTACATACGTAATACGGGATTTTTATAATTCTACGAGCTTAGGGTTTAGAGAAGTTATACGGTGTTTGTAATTTCTGCAGTGCTCTTGAGAAAAATTAGAATTCATTTGTAAAACGAGGTAGCCGGAGGTAGACCTGACAGGCTGAAGTCCTGTAGAAGAACGTCCAGTAAAAGTAAAGAAGTCCAGTTCCCCATCGAAGGCTTACGAGAGCGAGTTGAAGAGTAGTTGTCTTTTGACCGTACGCGATACAAAAATGGTACTAGACCCTCATCGATCGTGTCTTTCTATTTTCGATATATTTTCTTCTAAATATTAGAGTTCACTGGTTTATCGTGTTTGATTTTTTTAATTAACTTGTCTTTCTTTTTCTTGAAAATATTCCAAGGAAAATGTATAATAGTCAGATTTTTTTTATTATTATAATATTTTTTTTTTGTTACAGAGGGACACATGCCAGCACAGACCAGGGAACATTATAAATGTATTCGATGATCCTCGCTCTACCGATTTCATCATAGATTTTTGGTCAAAGCAGTTTAGACGAGGCCGCAAGAGCCTCGAATACGACCTCCGTAGTGAGTGACCAGTTTTGGCCGCTAACGACGCAAATGTGGCGAAAGTAAAGAATGCAAATTTTATACAGATGGGTAAATAAGTCAATTTGAGTAGTAGCTCACCTATCGACAAGTCATAGACACGAGTGTGAGAAGACTTTAGTGTTACGTTACGTAATAGAGCAACTGTTTTTGGTTTCTTTACTTATTTATGGACTTAGCGGATTCCCGGTAAGGACGCGTTTAAGTAAAAAGAAAACACGTGTGGCATTCGGGGACTGCAGCGGTAAAGCTATTGCATAGTATTTTTTATCAACTTATGCAATTATAATTATTTATTTATTTTATTTATGTAGTATTTTTTATGAGGAGGTGCCCTAACGCCGAAACTCTAAGCAGGCATGAGTCACCAGATTGCGGGGCGAAGAGGGGGATTACGCATGCGCAGTAACGCCGATACAACCAATGCCACCTAGAGGCGAGTTGCTGAACTAAAGAGACAAGCGTGATATTTCAAAAAGTCATTAAAAGTTCTGCTATTCATCGATAAATGGCAAAAGTAAAAAGTAAAACCATTGTGCCGGTCGGAGTGGGGGGTGTTAGGTTATTTCGTTACGGAATTTTTGGATTCGGTCTCCACGCTCAAGGCCCGCGATAGAAGCAATGCAACAGCTTAAAATATTTTTTTTTTACTTTCTACGGATTTTGTTATCGGTATTTATTAATTATAGTTAATATCATTTTTTAAAATGTGAGTAGAAGTGAAGACGCAAATATTATGTCTAGTATAATAATGTAATGTAATGAGACCTGATCCGGCAATGAGACCCCAAAAGTAAAGTGGAATGATTAGTGGAAATTTAGGAATCATAATTCTCCTTAGAATTTTAAACATTTGTCTTTTTGCAAAGAAATCAATGCCAACTAACTATACAGCAACTTGGAATGTTCAAGGGATGTTAGTAAAAGATTGTTAATTACAAAAAAAAAAAATTGCGAGTACGATGTATTTTTATGCTAATTATAAGATCGACTGCAAAAGTGAATTAAGTTAGTTAAGAACAAAAAATGAATTATAAGCAAAAACCGCTTACGTTCTACGATTATTTCCTGTTTAACCGTTTGATGAAGCATTTAAGGGGATGGCGATTAATACATTACGAGATGATGGCAGAAGTAAACGAGCACTTTGACAAGAAACCGAAGGAATATTTTTAAATGGGTTGATGTTTCTTAATCAGAAATCTAATGCGTGCATTTACCTTTCGGGTACTAGATCGAAAAAGTCGGTTTACAGACGATAATTTTACGTGAGAAAGTCATAAGAAAACACTGATGAAAAATTGCATTCTTTTATGAATTGAATTGAATTATTATCATTATTTTGTATAATACAAAGCAGGACTTAATTGAAAATGATAATGTTCTCGGTAAATTAACATTTATTTGCACTCGTTAATTCAAATATATTTCTATTTAAATTATACAGTAAAGAGATAGATGCGTCACAAGCCGAACGCTTAGGCCAATCGTCCCTCTCTATGAGTCATGAGTCATGCTTTTTCGTGCGTGCAGCCGGCGCTAATCAATTTATAAGACGTTATCACTTCAAAATGAAAAAAAAAAAAACTCATGAGGTGTCTTTCAATCGAATAATCCATTTATTTTCATTCTCCAGTTACGCGCCGAGCGCTCGCCGACCACTGCTCTCATCTAAAAACTTAGCAAGTATGTAAAACCTTTGAACAGTACAATAATTTCGGAAGCTCCCTCCAAAACAAAATTCAGGCTGCGTGACCTGCCCTAAGTGGTTACTGAAGTCGGCACCTCTATCATCCGAAAAACGACCGTCTCCCTACCGTGCTACGGAGATGGTTTTGATGAATATTTCATAAGTATATTATGTTGAATTATTCATTCTTTATTTATTTGACATTAACAGATTGTGAAACGATTATTATGAAATAGGTTTCTTCGCCTGGTGGTCTGTATTAATTTTAAAATAATTAGCTATGGAGGATGTAATTTTATATGAAATTAAAAATATTCAGGTGATGAGGGACAAAACGATAAGTTCGATTCACGGGCTTAGAGACGTCTACAGGGGTGAAACTCGGGTGCTAAATGATTCAGCCCGACACAAAAACACAAATTTATTGAGTGCTCAGAATCTTACTTGGAACCGAATATTCGAGATGGTTGGTTCTGTTAATTGTACACACGATATTTAACACCACGTTAGGAACATCACACTGGGCTATTCATCTGACAGCTACGTCGTCGAGAAGGCCCGTCTGGCTGGTGAGGTCTGTCGTCAGTCGGCTTCGTGCCGCACGTTACCATCGCGACGCAGCGATGATTGCAATCCTAAATAGTAGGAAACTATGTTCTCGCTGGAGGACTGGGGCAGTTAGGACGTCAATTCTTAAAGTCTGGATAGTTCTGCTGGGACAGTGATAACTATCGACGCGTCTGCTCTTTTAAGGGAGAAATGTTGGTTTTGCTTTTTCCTCCTATAATATGCAATGCGACATTCCTGACATCACGACACTAGCCGTTGACCGTCAGTTTAACCATCGGAAGCGACACATTAATAATAATAATAATAAGCCTTTATTGCTGTCGATTTAACTAAAAATCCATCATTTTTTCAACAATTGAAAGTAAAAGAGATAAAAAAAAAATACAATTAAACTAAATCATATTCTCAGCATTCGGTCGGTCTCCTCTCTTAACAGCTTGTCTTTCGACAAAGGCCTCCTCTAAGGCTTTCTACATGTTTCTGTCTGCTGTACGTAACCATTTTGGACCAGCTACTTTCTTAAAATATCTTCCCATCGCTTTAACTGTCTTAACTGTGAAAAATTGATATTTTTTTAATGTGATATTCATCGAGAGATCTAAATTTGCACTCTCGACTGATAATTATTGCAACATTTTTTCCAAAATCTTCGGGCGTTCAGAGAAAAATATTCAGTCTTTAGCGAATCTCAAATGATTTAATTTCTCAGTGTTCACGTTAAGCCTGTAGTTGGCACAATCCAGTCTTTTAAAGTTCGCCTCCAACACAGCTTAAAATATCTTAGGCCAAATAGGGTCACCCTGACGGACGCCCCTTTCAATTAGGGACCCGTCGCCCGTCTTTTCTAATTCCATTTGTACTGTACTTTTGCCATAAATATTCTTTAGTATGCGTATGAACTTTCTATGGACTCCTTGGCGTTCTAGCGATTCCCTTATATAATGGTGTTTTAAGGAATCCACCGCTTTATTGAAATCTATAAAACCCAAGTAGTATACTTTATTGTATTCTCTGTATTTTTGAAGTATCTGTCGTAGTACGTAGATATGGTCTATTGTTGAGAATTTGCTTTTAAGTCCAATTTGCTCCTCGGCTGATTTTCAACGAAGGTGTTAGAGAAAGCACCTGGTCTCGACCAAATCACCAACGAACTTCTTAGGTTATTAATGCCAGTGATAGTCCCCAAACACACCAATCTGTGCAACGAAATAAAAAAAAAACAGAAAATATTCCAAAAGATTGGACAAAATCAGTGATTATTCTTTTGGCAATTATAGGCCAATAAGTTTAATGTCTAATATACTCAAGATTTTTTCCAAAATATTACTATTTAGCGCCACATCAATGTAAGACAAAAGGGCGTTGCCATCAAATTATTAAGCCCGTAGTCCTTAAGTCCTAAGTGCTACATTACAAGACGCCCCCAAAATAATCCTATGCGGTCGAATCGGATGTTCTGGCAAGAATGTCAATATTTTTACCTTTTATAACATCTTTTTCATTGGCAAGTGTGACATACAAGCAGATTTTTTATATTACATGAATTGTCAAAATAATGTTTCGAATTGCGGATTAGACGAGTGTATTTTAAAAGGCAATGACGTTATACCTCAGCAGAAATCTGTACGAAATTTGTGAAATTTACTTCTGGATATTCTGTAGAGATGAATAACACCTATACATAGAAACCAGAAAATACAAAAGTTACAATCTTAATGTAAACATTGGGTTAACCATGTAAGGTGCAACACACTTATCGTACTAAAATAACAAAGCAAGGAAAATGACCAATACAGGCTAAAATTGAATAGTCCTAATCGGTTTTCAATTTTTTTCCTTTAACACTTTCTTTGAATATTCAAGTATTTTCATATTGTTAGGAAGTTTATTGAAGTGTTTAACTGTTACAAAGTAAGCATTTCTGGTACTAATAGTTTTATTAATTTTTGGTAAAATTATCTGTCCAGATCTAGTATTAAGTTGTCTTTCCGAGTGTAAAAATTTACAATCACTGCATATATATATATATATATATATATATATATATATATATATATATATGCAATACACGAGCAACAGCAATAAGAATCCTTTATTTTCAAATGTACAATCAACTTATTGCATACATTCATTTCACTAATTAATCTACTTTGCAATTAGTTGCGTTGTGTACATTTTGCAAGAAATAGGTAACAAAACCTTAAATATAAAAAAAAAAGTATTTAAATTCTTTTATTAATGTACTTTTTGGTGTCCTCGCTCTCTAGCCCTCACGATGATGGCTAGATTCTGCATTTCAAATTGCATTAATCTGTAATATTTTCAAATGAAAGATCTTTGATAGAGCTGTAAATAATTCACGTCACATACATCTAACTTGATAGGTTAAATTTAGAATTTTTTAAATTGCTATATAACTCGTAAATAATTAATAAATTTCCAAAAGTGAAAAATGTTTATCAGCGTATGTATGAAAAAAAAAACTAAAATTCATTTCTCGGTGCATTCACATTAGAAATTATATCATTTTTATTACAAGCACTAATATCTTCGCTTTTAATATCGACGCTTTTTTTAATCGTGTCGACTCTCGTTTGACGATAAAATCATGTGTCTAGCGATAAAAACGTAGACGCATGTATTGCGATTCCAATCGAAACGACCCTCCTCGCGGGACAGCAAACGGCCGTCGCCGGCGTCTTTCGACTGTTAATTACCAACAAATGCCAATGTGATGACATGTGAGATTTCAGAGGGGAAGCCATAAAGACTAAAGAGTTCGACGCTAATGCACTGCTCGAGGTCGTCGACCACCATGCGACTGGATGTACGACGAAACGTACCAGGGACCCGGTGCGTTTGTCTTTCTACTGCTGCAAATTTGAAAATAGTGATATACTAATAGGTGGGTCTCGATTTAATATTACATCAATTTCGCAAGTTTAAAAGAGAGCTAAAGGTACTTACTTAACACTTAATATACACGGTAATAAGTTTACTTTAAGTCTTGTAGTTTTAGGTTCACAAAAGGCTTATGTTAGTAACTTCGTCCTCGTTGACTACAGAATAAGACTAAATAAATAATCTCCGATTCCACTAAACTACTAACTAACTACTAACAACTTGGGTTTTAACTTGGATCTCAAGTTCTTAATACGTGTGAACACGTCTCATAATCGGTTCATTGATTACTGTATGCTATTAAAAAACCCAGACAAGACATACGCGAATCAAAAAAAATAATTTGGTTTAAGACCCCTCTGAATATCACTCGAATTACTTTTTCAAAAATATCGCCGACGTACAGACACAATGTAACAATGTACTTTCATCACAGTTTTATGTACACACCTGTAAATATTCAACGTAACCGATATTTTTAAATATTGATGAATGTGTATATAATCAAGTGAAAGGCGAGTTTGTATAATGTGCATCACAATTTTCATTGAGCTAACAAAAAAAAATACATATGAGCTATATCATATATGAAATGTGAAGAAATCGTTGTAAGAATTTAAGATCATATATTTTTACATTTATATGCTCGAAATGACAATTATTATTATTGAAAGTCTCACCTAGAAGATACTATACTCCAAGCTCAAGACCTTTTCCATCAGAAGTGGTTAGGTTGTATAATTTTTTTAAGCCTCGTCTTAAATCATCCGCATG
>BGZK01003874.1:0-18473 GCA_005406025.1 Eumeta japonica
GGAAATTAACAGATACAGGCAAATCCCTCTCCTAATTGTAGTACCCAATTTCCAACACGCCAACACGTGACATACAGTGGGACAGCCAACAAAATCGTATCATAAATGTCTTCTTTCGGTTCTTTATAACCCTAAAACATATTCAGTATAAATCATCAGAAATACAAAAAAACTATACATTTGTATGAATGAAATATATATATATATTGCATCCAGGTTTGATAATCTGACATTTTATGTCACTTTACTGCAAAGCACACAATGATGCAATCGGAAACACAGTTGAGTGAGCTCTCCCACCGACATGCAGCATCGGTTTTTGTTAACTTTTTCAAAGCTCTCAGCGCATGCGCGTCGAGAGCTATAAATTTACTATTGCACACACCCAAATTTGTTTTGTTTGCTCTAACTAATGATTATTTATAATAGCTACTACGTATTATAAAGTATCAATAATTTTTTATAATGATTCCTCAATCACGATTTGTTCTCAATCCTGATTTAGATCTCGATATCGATCCTAGTGTTGATCTTTATTCCGTTTATAGTTTCCATTCCGATTCTGTTCTCGGTTTTGTTTCCAATTCTAATAATACTTTCTACATTACATAATTTTGGTATGAACCAAAAATACATCTATTCATTAATTTATTCACGAATAATGCGACTGTATGTACGCAGGTGATATTAAAAATTTTAAGAATTGGCCTCTTAGAAATTGCAAAATAATAAAACATATTTAGATATAAAAAATGAAACTCTTTTCCAACTTTATTATCTGTATTCCATGCATCTGTTATTTGTTTTTACAAATTGATGGCAAATAACAAATTATTAGTCTAATTTCAACATTAGATTTAACCCGAGAAAATTTTCGTGCAATGATTTTTTATGATTTTCGTTGCCATTTAAGCCAACAAAAAAGTTACACTAGATTTTGTATGGCCTTTCATAATAAAGCTCCATCATTTACCACTGTTTGTAATTAGTTTCAATAGTTCAAAAGTGGTAGCACGAATCTAACCTAACAATCTGTCTGAGGGACGTTCTTCTACGGCGACGACTTAAGACATCAGTGTTGTACAATTCATGGTAAAGGTTGACAAAAGATTGTCCTACCAGCAGATTTGAACAAGTTCAGGCATTGGCATGAGTTGAGTGTCCAAAATCCTTCATGAATATTTAGGATCAGAATCCTTTGTTCTCGGTGGATACCCTCTGAATTCGACCGAAGCGCAAAAACCCCGTCGTTCTATTTGAGGCCGAGAAATGATGCAAAGATATGTCAGTGGTGACTTAAATTCTTTGAATAACGTGTTTACAGATTACAAAATCTGGATTCACTGTTACCATATCGAAACCAAAAGACATTCTGCTTAGTGGGTGTTTTCATTCGAGGAATTGCCTACTAGAGTAAAACATGGTTCGAGAACCGAAATATAGATGATGGCTTGTCTTTTCGTAACGACCAGTCATTTATGCAACAATTGTTTTAGAAGCTAAAAATACAGTCACTACACGCTGATACATCAACAATTTTTGGCCTCTTTTTGAAAAGTTCCGGAAAACGACTTCGCAGTCGTATTCTCCTTCATCATGATAGCGCCTCACGACTCACCGCCATATAAATAACTAACAATTTAGACATTAGGTATAAAAATACTGGCTCATCAGTATTTTAAAACCTCGACCTCATACCATGAAATTTTTAGTTATTTTCTAAAATAACAGAAAAACTTCGACGAAAATTTACAGACGTCGAGGAACTAGTGACTCCATATGAACAGACCATTGAAACAACTCCTAGGTTCGAATGGGCAAAGTATTTCTTTCATTATTTCCATCGAAAGCAGCATTAGATTGAAAAAAAAAAAAAACAATTTTCTAGTTAGTGCAGATTTATATTTTCTAAGAACTTTCAGTTTAATCCGCATACAGGAGTCTGTATGTTTTTAAAGAGTACGAGTATAGGTTTAAAATGGATGAGCTGTCTGTCAAATGCCTCTTTATACCGACGACCTTGTGACGTCGGAGTGCGAGTTGAAGGCAATGGTAACTAAAATAAATGATCCTGTTTAAAAGGAGATATGTAAATAAATGTTATCAAGATTAAGGCCGTGGTTTTTAAAAGAAATGAAAATAAGTCTACATATGGTGATATATTTATAGGCGGTGAGAGAGTCGAGCAAGTGAAAGAGATTGTGTACTTAACTAGTCTGCTTACAAATGACAGTAAACATAATAGACAAATTGAAAGGAAAGTAAATACCGAAAATAATGTGAATGAGGCTTTTATTCTTATTACGAATAGTAAAATTGTCTTACGACAATCTCGATTGGCTATCTGTACTGAAGTCCTGGTCCCTGCGCTTATGTATCGTAGCGAAATTTGCGTATGGCAGAAGAAAATGTAAATAGAAAGAATGCTGTAGAAATACCTATCGTAATGAAGTATCTTTAAATAATATATGGACTATATTTCAAAAATAAATATAGAAAAGTTAGATCAGAAGATTGTGGTTTGAAAGAAAAATGTGGTGACTAAAGTAGGAAAAGGAATGTTGCGGTAGTTTGGCCTTACAAAATGAATAAATGAAAGAAAATTAAATTTCTTAACTGTATTATACGTAAGAAAAAATGTAGAATTTGTAACAAAAATAGTGATAGATATAATTTCAATACTAGAAATAAAAGTAAACTGTATTTACATGTTAGTTGACTGCATAGGTTACAAATTCATTTAGGAGCTCTGTGTGTGTATGTTCAATAAAATATCTAAAGATGTACAAAATCACCCCTTATAAAAATTTTAAGTATTTATTAAGCAAACGCTTTGCACAGAAGTGTATTATACAATTTCTGAATGTTTAGTGGATAAATTAACGTAACGAGCTCCAACTTCCCACAGGTTTGTTTTTCTTGGCAATAGTTTTATATATAATTGTATCTCTATATAATTTTGGTTTGAAAAAAGCTATTTACAAGTTTCTTGTTCGTTCTTTTTGAGGGATAACTTCCTTACAAAACTGTAAATTCTTTAAATTTTATGACGTATTTGGTTATATTGTATATATATCTATCTATATATATAAAAGAAAGTCGTGTTAGTAGGACCGTTTATAACCCGAAAACAGCTAAACCGATTTAGATAATTTTGGATTAGTTTGAATCGTCACAGCCCTGGTTAACAGAATAAGTATTAAAAAGTCACAAAAACCCTTGATTTCAAAGAACAAATATGACCTTAATTAATAGCCGGCCATGTCGGCCATTATGTTTATTGACATTGATAAGACAAGCCTGTTCGAGCTCAATATTTAAAAGTTAAAAGCTAAATACTCAATATGTTTGTGACAGAAAAATGTATTTCACATTGCAATTTCAAGGGTCCAATCTGTCTAATTGACAGATTAGACCCTTAAAACTATTTCTTAAGGAAGATATGAGATCAAGGCACGTACCTCAGCTCATAAAGTGCCCTAACTGCTTCCCTATCTGAAGAGGGGGTCATTGAAATTGAAAATACTGGTGTGTATGCATATATATATATGAGTGTTAAAAAGTGGTTTGCAATTAACCATTTTGAAATATATCGTTAAAATTTATTATAAATAAAATTAAATTATAACAAATGTTACCTATAATTTTCAATCTAAAATTAAATTTACAACAGTATCTTATAAAAATTAAAGATTAAAATAATGATATCTGTGGTTTGTATTCGTACTATTCGTGCGAGATCCGACATTGCGGTAGTAGTTGCTTCCTCTGGCATAGGGGCCACATTTTTAGAAGGTTGCCATACGGCTCATTCAGCGTTAAAATTACCGTTAAACCTTCAAACTATTGAACAACCAACATATAACTGCGAAAAACTCTGCAATGGCCAAAATTTTAATAGCAGCTAAAATTATAATCTGAGACGAATGCACAATGGCGCACAAACGCGCATTAGAAGCATTAAACAGGACATAAAAGACCTGCGCAAAGACTCAAGATTATTTGGAGGCGCAATAATTTTACTGACTGGCGATTTTCGCCAAACACTACCAGTCATTCCAAGATGACTGCTGCTGATGAAATTAACGCTTGCCTCAAATCGTCCAATTTGTGGCACAATGTGAAGAAATTTCAGTTAGTAGCAAACATGAGAGTTGCATTGCTGAACGATCCCTCTGCTGAAGATTTCTGCAAGCAATTGCTGACTATCGGTAATGGCCGTGTTCCTGTTAACAAATCGAGCAGATTGATTTCACTTTCACCTATTTTTTGCAATTTCGTCGCATCGAAAAACGAGCTTATCGAGAATGTATTTCCAAACATGATTGCTAACCACGAAAATAAGGAATGGTTGTGTGAGCGAGCTATTTTGGCGGCTAAAAATAAAGATGTAGATGATTTATACTTTGCGATTCTGAATGTAATAGTTGGTCATCTACATTCATTCAAATCTGTTGACAGTGTCACTAACGAAGACGAAGCTACCAACTATCCGACTGAATTTTTAAATTCCTTGGATGTTCCTGGTTTACCACAGCGTAATTTACAACTAAAGGTTGGCTTGGTAGTCATCATGCTTCGTAATCTAAACCAATTAAAACTATGCAATGGAACGCATTTGGTGATAATAAAACTGATGACCTATGTGTTTGAAGCAATGATTCTCAAAGGAAAATTCAAAGGTGAAGAAGTCCTTATTCCGAGGATTCCGATGATCCCATCCGATATATATACCCTTTGAATTTAAACGTATTCAATTTCCATTTCGCCTTGCATTCGCAATGACTATAAATAAATCATAGGGACAATCCTTGGCTATTTGTGGTCTAAATTTAGTGCATGTTTTCACACGGTCAATTGTACGTGGCATGTTCACGTGTTGGCAAACCATCCGCCTTATTTGTTCTTGCGCCCGAAAACAAAACAAAAAATGTTGTATATCATAAAGTCTTTCAATAATGAAAAAAAAATATTAATCTTAATAAAGTTTGTGTATTTTTGATTACCTTAATTAAAATCATATATATAAAGTTTAGCTAATTTAGATTTAATCACTACATTTATAACGTTTTAGGCGGTACGAAGTTCGCCGGATCAGCTAGTAACCTATGAAATAAAGATGTTTTAAATTTGAATTTAAATTTGTAGAGTGAACACATTCGATGGAAAGATTGTCAAGGGTTGCCCTAGAAAATAAAATTTAATATGCCATCATACGAAAATGATTCATGTTAAAGAAATTACAAATAAGACCCAAAATCGATCGATGAATCTTTCATACACGACTGATGTATAGAAGTGAAGCAAAAGATATGACTAAAAATCGTACCATATGAGACCCGTCATGTGATTTTTGCTTTACACGTTTCACTGTTACATAACTTTAAAAAATACAATCTATTTTGGCTTGGTTTAAAACCATTATTTTGCGAAATTTGAGATTGATTGCTTCAGTGGTTATTGCGTGCAAAAGGAAAGCAAACTAAAAATGAATAACGTGTCTCTTTTGGTGTATAATGTGTTTTCTTTAACGAAGAGTCAATCTATATATAAATTTCCAAGCTTTACGTAAAAGAATAACAGACACACGGATGACGTCTGTTTTTAAATTTATACTTCCTTTAAGAAAGGAAGTATTAAAAACAGACGTCGTCCTAACGTTTCCCGTGTTAGGGAAATCTAATCAGAATGTATAATCGACAGGAATCATGCCGGATATTATACCTAATATAACAACACTATGAAGTAAATTTATGAGGTCTGAAGTGTATTCGAGTGTTGCGCAATGTCCAGTCAGTTAGTCGTTGAATGCAGTCAAGTGATTTGCACCTGTTATAGATATTACAGATATTTAGTCGTAATACTTTTATATACACAAATTTTTGAAGGCTGACATTTTTTTCTATGAATTCGTTCATATAAATGAAACTTTATACATGTTGTAGAGCATATTTATTGTTTTATTGTGAAAATTTTGTATTAAAATTTAAGATTTTATTTATATAAATTATTAGCAATGGGTAAATTACAAATTTGATAGACTATATCATAAATCAAAAGCATTTTCGAATTTGTATAACGATTTTTAGGGTTCCGTACCTCAAAAGGAAAAAACGGAACCCTTATATAGGATCACTTTGTCCGTCTGTCCGTCCGTCCGTCCGTCTGTCAAGACCCTTTTCTCAGGAACACGTGGAGGTATGAAGCTGAAATTATATCACTACTCAAGTCTACTGTCCCTTGAAGCTGTGAAAAATCAAACTTCTAAGCCAACGTAATCAAAGATACAGCCGTTTATGCCGCAAATTTTCGACACTTGCAAGGGAATCAAACCTACAGGGTGCTTCCTGTGAACTTCAGAATCTTGAAATTTGGTACGAAGCAACGTCTTATAGCATAGATAAAGGAAAATTACGAAACCATAAATTTTAGTTACATCACATAATATATTTTTTTAATAATTTTAAACTTACTACCCATTTCCTCATAAACGCGTAGAGGTATTAAATTGATATTCATACCAAATACTCAGGTCTATAATACCTTTGCTGTAATAAAATCAAACTTCTATGTCAACGCAATCAAAAGAAACAGCAATTTGCTGCATATTTTGAAACTCGTCACTCCGCAAGGGAATCAAAACCTAAAGGGTTCCAGTCGACCTAGAATCTTGAAATTTGGCATGAAGCAACGTTTTATAGCACATAAAGGAAAAATTCTGAAAACCTTAAATTTTAGTTACATTACAAAATATATATTTTTAATAAATATAAACTTATTACTTTTTTCCTCATGAACGTAGAGCTATCAAGTTGAAATTCATATCAAATACTTAGATCTAATTGCCTTTATCCCGTGAAAAAAAAAATTCTAAGTCAACGCAAAACGCAAAACGCAAAAGTACAACCATTGATACCGCATATTTTGAAACCTCGCAACTACACGCAAGGGAATTAAAACCTAAAGACCACTTCCCGTTGACATAGAATCTCGAAATTTGGTAAACGAACTTTATAAACCCAGGTTTGTATTGAACCTCGGTGCATGAGTCCGACCTGCACTTGGCCGAAGTTTTTTTAGTTCACCAAATCCATTTCTTTTATGTACGCCAAAGAAATTTAATCAACACACAATGTTTATACCTATGGATACATATTCATAAGTATACACCCATTCTTTTGATATTTTAAATTCTAAAATCATAAATTAGCCAACGAATAGTTTTGTTTTAGCAGTCATTGAATCCTAAATATGCTAAAAATAATGACCACTGGACTTCAAATCGTCCAGGTCTAAGGGATTGAACCAAATGAGAATTATCCAAAAACTGTTTGAATAAGCTGTGACTACTTTTATTTTTAGTGCTAACTAAATCTTTCGTTTTTGAGTGTACATATTAAGTGCGTGAACTTTAAATGCGAAACTGAATTCGTATAGGTTCATGACAGTCTTATTTTAATTATCAAGGCACATTCATCATTAAATTTATATTTGTTCAAAAAAAGTTTCTTAAGTTCTCGTATTCACTAAAATCGGATATTCAGGATATACTCCTTACAATGTTCTTTTGACTCATTCGCACATGCTAGAAGATAAGGAGAAACGACAGCTTATCTGCGTTCTTGCTCAACCAGATGATCATGACCGACGATCCCGCGACCCGTCCAGGCGTACCCACAGCTCGACCGTTCCATGATCCCAGCTTGTGCCTACTAAACTAGACGACGACAGCATTATTTATTATTAGTAAATGCTAAAAGCAGTGGCTAATTTCTCATAAGACCGACTACACCCGGTTCAAAAGTGGCCAGGTATTAGGAACGGGTAATCGTGGCAAATACGCTGATACGAACATGAAACGATAATAAATGGAGCTAAGGAAGAGGTGTGGCTGGTGCTGTGCGAGCAAAAGCGGCTAAAACTAGTCCACAGCTGATCAAAAGCGTATTACCCAGATTAATAACGCCTGTTTGCGCCCGCATTATTAGTTTTAAGTACACTTTATTAAGTTTAAAAATACAATATTGATGAGAATGTTAATATTTTTGAAATATGGAGAAGGATGCTTCTCCCATATTTCTTACGAGCGAAGATGTTGGTACATCCGCCTTCTCCGCGCGGATGACAGTTTCACTCCCGCCAACGCATACTCTCACTTTGGCTATTAAAATTCATCGTGTGCGGTGCACGCATCGCACCGCGCGGCTTACTATAAATTAGGAGTACAAATAAGTTTCCACTTTTTTTGTCAATAAAATAATATTTATTGTGAAAGAACGGCAATTTAATTTTAATAAATTATTGTCCATCACTAGCTACTACTTTTTTCCATCTTTCGGGCAGCGTTCGGATTCCAAGTCTGAAGAACTCCGTATCTTTTGAGGCTATCCACGAATCAACCCAACTTTTCGGATCTTCATATGATGTGAACCGCTGCTGTGACAGAGCATGTGCCATTGACCGGAACAGATGATAGTCGGACGGTGTAATGTTTGGTGAATACGGCAAGTGAGATAGTACTTCTCAATCAAATGTTTTCAAATAGTTTTCACCGAAACCGCTACACGTGACAAGCATTATCATGTAGAAGAATAATTTTGTCGAATCTGGAGTATTATTGAGAGTGTTTTTCCTTCAGAGCTCGGCTCAATCTCATCAGTTGTGTTCGGTATAGAGTTCCAGTGATTGTTTCGCTTGGATTTAGCAACTCGTAATACACTACATCCAGCTGGTCCCACCAAATACACAGCATGAGTTTTTTCCATGATATTCGGTTTTGCTGTGGATGTGACGCGTGGACAGGAAGTCCCCATGATTTTTTTTATTTTTGGATTATCATGATATATCCACTTTTCATCACTAGTGACGATTCGATGTAAAAACCTTTTTTTGTGCTTAGCTAGCAGCATATCTCTCATGCATAATCGGCGTTCAACATCTCTCGGTTTTAATTCGTATGGAACCCAGTTACCTTGTTTATGAATAATTCCTAACGATTTTAAACGATGCAAGACTGATTGCTGAGTGACGTCTAAAGTAAGTGAAAGTTCTTTTTGTGTTTGAGACGAATCTTCCTCCAATAATTCTTCTAATTCTGCATTCTCTTAAATTTTTGGCCTTCCACTGCGAATTTTGTCTTCTACGTCAAAATCACCGTTTTTAATCTTTTAAAACTACTCACAACGTGTTGTTTCACTCAAGGCAATCTCACTTTATGCTTCTACGAGCAATCGTTGAGCCTCAGCTGCAGATTTTTTAAATTAAAAATAAATTAAAAGTTCCCGCAAATAACGCTTATTGGCTCAAATTTAGACGATTTTGGATAAAAAAAATATATGATGCTAATATGAAGTTATATGATATATAGAATATAATAGTTTGTTCTTGAATGAGCAACCTAATTTTCAAGCCGGTTATCATCTGCAAATTTAACGTAAGCCCTCGTGCCATACCATCTCTCTCAAAACGGTGAAACTTATTTGTACTCTTAATACAAATAAATTAAAGCTTTGGTGGGAGAAGAAGTGATCGGAGCTCCAAGATTGACGATCAGTCCTTCCTTTTCTTTACTTTTAGACTTAAGATTAGAACTGTGGCCGCTTTTATATAGATTTAATACCAGAAACAATCGAACCAGCCACATATTAACAAATCGAAGGAATTAATTATTTTAATTTAACCGCATCACAGTACATCGCAAACAACGGCTGTTCTAATAACGGTGATCGAAAAGTGCATTTAATTCGGCTCAACTCGATTAGATTTGACTGTGTTCATCTTTACATAGTATAAAATAAAGTCTCTTTGCTTAGATCTTTTAAACTACTCAACGGATTTTAATGCTGCGTTCGGCAATAGATAGAATGATTCAAGAGGAAGGTTTATATGTATAATACGTTCATATTATAGTGTAGAAAAGCCGTAAAATTCAAAGATTTGTAATTTGATGTTGTAACAAACATATTTTTGTGTGTTTAAATTTCAAACGCTGACTAAACTTTACGAATGTACTGCGGAATTTTATATCTTATAAAGATCGATAAAGAAATTCGCGATGGTATATATTTATCTCTTAAGGTTAACCCAAAGCAATAATTTTTATCTCTCATGTACAAAAAAATATGGGTTATTTGACAAACTATTTTATACAGTGCACTGAGCAGAGTGCACAAACAACCACCATTCGAAATCATGATATTGACAACCGATGGATCGTTCCCTATAATTCGCTTCTTTTAAAATGTATAACGCCTTACATCAACGTGGATCAATAAAATCAATCCAATATGTTACTAAATATATAGATAAAGGTAATTATTAGGCCATTTCATCATACAATATCGAAATGAAGTAGAAAAATATCATTGACGTTACATCTGCTGCTCTGAAGTAGTAAGGAGGATTTTGTCATTCAGCGTTCATGACAAAGCTCCACGTTTATTCATCTTGCAGTTCATTTACAAAACGGACAAAGGGTATATTACAATATGCGAGAAGTTGTTGATAATCCACAGGATACAACAGTAACAGCATTCTTCAAGTTATGTGCTCAAGATGATTTCGCTAAAACAATGACAAATGACAGAGTTCTAAGTTACTATACATGGAATCAGACTTCAAAAATTTTTCAACGACAAATGCAAGGCGCTATAGTCGATTGTTTCCCCGGGCTCAAGAAATCGGATACTCTTGGGAAGGTCTATGTGATTAAACCCAACAACAGTGAATGCTTTTATTTGAGAATGTCACTGTAAGCTGTAAAAAGTCCAACATCTTTTGCACACCTGATAACTGAAGAAGGTGTTATTTACAATAATTATTAAGCAGCATGTAAAGCTAGGGGTCTCTTGGAAGATGATTGTCACTGGGAAAGCACATCATCAGAAGCTGCTAAGTGTAGTTCACCTAGATCATTGAGATATTTGTTTGCCATCATTGTAGTGTTTTGTCATGTGACCGACTCTGTTAACAATGCGCGATTTGCAGCAGCAAAACTCACCAATGGGTGGATGTACAATTTTGTTCTCAGGTGACTTTCGTCAAATTCTACTAGTTGTGACTAGAGGCACACGTGCTGATGAAATAAATGCCTCATTAAAAAGATCTTACCTTTCGCCACACGTCAATAAACTAGAACTTAAAACAAACATGAGAGTTTAATTGATTTTACGTGAGAATAGGGTTTTTTCAGAGATCTTGCTCAGATTTGGCAATGAAGATTTAACACAACATAATGGAAGAATTAACTTAAACAATCAAAACCTTTGTGTTTTAATAAATAACTTTCAAGAGTTAGCCAACAGTGTCTGTCCTGACAATGATAACATAAGTTGTAAGACTATATCATGGTTTAAAGAAAGAGCGATCCTGTCACTTACTAACGAACAGGCAAATAAGGAGATTAGCTTGATTCTTTCAAAGATTGATGCACCAAATATACTCGAACATAGTACTCGGTTGACACTGTAGTCGATTTTGAAGAGGCTATTCATTTCTCAACAGATTTTTTTAATTCTTTGAATCCGTCTGGACTCCCTCCACATAAACTGATGTTGAAAGTAGGTATTCTTGTTATTTTATTAAGGTACTTTAATCCGTTTAAATTATGTAACGGTATGCGATTCTTGACAAAGTCTCTTAAAATTTTCATAATAGAGTGCACAATACTTACTGGATGTGGTAATGGAGAAAATGTTTTAATTCCCGGAGTCCTCTGATACCATCGGATTTACCGTTTCAATTTAAGCGCTTGCAATTTCCGATAAAACTATCTTTGCAATGACTATTAATAAGTAACAGGATCAAACATTCAATGTTTCAAGCTTCGATTTGAGCGTTGAGTGTTTCTCACACGGCAGTCATATGTCGCGTTTTCAAGAATAACCTCTAAAGAAAACATGTTTGTACTGTCTCATGAAAAATCAGCTGTAAATATTGTAAATAAAGATATCGTGTAGCAAAGACTAATCATAATATTATTAATCACTCTACACTGCCCTATATTAGTATCTGCATTGCACCCGTGCGAAGCCGGGGCGGGTCGCTAGTGTAATATATATAAGAGCAGAATTAGCGATCGAAAGGATTATTTTTTCGTTTATTTTTGGGGAGCGACCCCTCCCTACCTCGTCTTTGTCTTTAAGCGAAGCTAACAAAACTTTTTCTTTTACTCTTTTTCAACCAGTTTTTTGGCGCGAGCTCGCGTGTTGGCTTTTTAAGTTCATAAGATCGTTTGATTGTTTCTCTCACCAGACTTTTTTTTCGCAGATTAATCATTAAAAATTGTTTTCATTCTTCATAAAGCAAATATTTCTAACTTTTCATTGGTCGGATCTCCCGAATTTTTCGTCTTTGTTTATTTTAGCAACCAAAAATTACCAAGCTACAATATTTGTTCTTGATCTTTGTGCACTTATAAACTTTTTTTGTAATCATTTATAGATATAAATAGAATTATTAATACTAATAACATGTACATATATTTAGGACAGAATTAACTTTTAAAAAGTAATTTTCACACACACACACACACACACACACACATATATGTATGAACAGAAACTTCTACGAAACTTCATAGACATTATATATATAATCTCTATGAAGTTTCGTAGTTTTTTTTTCCGTATGACCCTCAAAACAGCAAGAAAGATAACCTAGATAACCTTACAAATATTTTAGTATGTACACAATATTAACCAATGTAAAATATTTATATTTATAAATAAACGTGACTACTCACGAGTAAAATGTATCTATAATGTGAATATTAGCCACGTGCTTGTCCATTAATTCATAAGTATATACTATGCATTGGGGGTGGAGTGGTAATAGAGAGAGAGAGGGAGAGAGAACGAAAGAAAGAGGAGAAAGAGTATTATACACTACTCACTTGTGTATACGACTGTCGCGCCTGCACACGTCTTATTTAACGGTTCTATTCCACGGACTTTTTCTTACGGTTTTACTATCACATTTTTTCAGTTCGGTCGCAGTAAAATTCCTATCTCCTCCAAGCCCGCCGTACGGAACTTCGTTCCAATACTCCAAATGTATGTAATACGAAACTACCTTCCTTAGCACATACGAACATTTTTAAACTTTTAAATTCTAAAAATCTGTTAGAAATGTTCCCATTATTGAGGTTTTTCACAAATTTTTAATCATGTAGTCGAAAACATCTAAAAGAGGTACCCATAATTGGCTACAATGGGCGCCCAATCGTGGGGAGGGGATGCATATTTTTTCATTCCCTAATGCCACGTATAAGCTGCTTCTAAATCATTAACTTTTGGAGTTCTAGAACAAATAACTTATAGGCGGAAATCTCGGATTACGGAATAATATTCCATCTTCTCAACAATGGATTTGCCTCATTTTCTTTATCAATTTTTTATATATACTATATAGTTACTAGTTAATATCATATGTTTATTAATATTATGTGTCATGTTATAAAACATTATAAAATATACTACAAACCTAACAACAGAGTACACTCATTGTCGATATCCCTCAGATAATGTAAATGTAAAAAGCCATTTACAACTCATTAAGAAATACCTTAAAATAAGATATTTAAACTAAAACAAATTCAGTTGTTTTCAATAAACTCAATATTCGATTCGTTACTATTTGATATGTTTATTTAAGGTTAATTAATTTATTATTTAATAAAACCAAAGAATAGATTGATCTTATCTTATGACGGAAAACCCAACTTCGAACCTAAACTTAAATCAAAATTTCGAAGTTACTACAATACAGTATATTTGATTATTTTTAGAACTTTATTTCTTCCACATCATCTGTGTATTTTCTTTGTCAAGCTTTTTATGCGCCATCTGGCATCTGATAGCTGAACGAGCTTCTTCTTGTAGGCCTACTTAAATCATTTAGAAAACTTTGTCTATGACCTAGTTTTAAGACACCATCAAGTGACTTTTATGCTACAATTGTTACAATAAACAATTCGTTTGAATCGTATGAGCATTCGCCCGACCGAGAGATATCTATATATATATATATATATATATATAATCAAAAACATCTTATTTTCTTCATTTAATAGAAATAAAGTAGTAGAAAACCAACTCAGACCACTTTGAAAATTTCAATGTTCACTTATTTCATTTTGAGAAGAATGCCTCAATCCAATACAGCCTAAGTCGACATTAGTAACAATAATAAATTTGTTGTAACCGAGTAGTTATTTTTCTCTCTCTGAAGCGTTTTAAATAGTAGATACTTAAGATTTGGCATTGGTACTATAGTAAGAAACGTAATAGCCAATAATACGTCATACTAATCCATACAATGTAAAACTTTAAAAGATTTTTATGAATTTCTTGATGGGTTGAACCGGTACTGCTTTTTTTAATAAATGCTTTGTATAAAATGGGATACCAGTTTTATTAGTATATAATACTTTTTACGTTTTAGTGTAATTGATTATCGGTCGAGGAGCCAGTGGTTCATAGTGAGAATATTTGAAAAACACAATCGTGTTGCGTTAACGTGTACAAAAACTGTCCCACATAGAATTTAATTATCAAAATAATGTCGCTCTACGCACAAGTGTAAATGTTTGCTAATATTTATGCAAACTATACCATTAAACTAAATATTTAAATTACAGAATAATTCCCCTAAACATGTATTCGAGAGTAATCGTGTCAGAATGTTCCGAAATGCAATAAGTCTTATTTGCTTATGTCGGACGAGACATATTTACGTCTTTTCTTTACAAATGACTTAAAACTTTGTTAAAATTTGGTGAATATTCAAAACCACTAGTCAATCGCTATTGAGAATATAACAATGGAAATTGTAAATTCGGAAATGCAAATCCAAAATATCTTTATTACATAGCTTATAAAATACCACTTGACATGTGTCATATTTTTTGAGAATTCACACTTTGCCGCTAGTTCAGAAGATGGTTTTCCCTCAAGGAGAACGCACAAGAAACTTAAGAATAGGTCTTTCCTAATTTAATCATGCATAGACAAAACAAATACAAAACTATTAATGAACGAAACAGCCCGGTAAGAGGTCGAGCCGCTTATGCCCATGGATATTTGTCTTCTAAATATTCAGAAATTGCATAGTACCCTTTGTTACTGAGTGATTGTTTAATAATACTCTTAAATTTATATAAGGGTAAATTTTATATATCCACAGGAATCCTATCAAAAGCGCGCACACAGAGGCCTCTAAATGAATTTGTGATTTTACATAATCGACTAACACGTAAACACATTTTATTTTTATTTCCGGTATTGAGTTTGTCTCGAACACAATTTTTTTAAACATTTCTAATTTTTTTTACATATAACAAATTTTCATAAATGAAGGCTACTTTTTACTGCAACAGAATATCCAATTCCCAAGGAAACTAAATCTAATCCGACGAAGTTGTGGGTGGCCGCTAGTGCTTATAAAAAACGGAAGGATAGAGGAAAGTCGTGCGAAGAATTCGAAGAACTTCGTCCATACGCAATTTACAGTGGAAGGATGATTTTATTAATACTTCAGTATCCACATAACTCTCTACATACAGATATAGTTAACATGACAATATGAATCAAATTCGTTGGCGAATTTAATATGAACACTCAATATTGATATTCATTTCATGAAGAAACGCATCAAAAGTATCATATTAAATGTTATGTACGTAATAAGTTCAATAACTTTATGATAATTCTTAATCTAAATTATATATCGAAATTCACCGTAATTTTGTTGGCACATACATTATCTTATTATTATTATGTAAATGATTTGTATGTCACATTAGTCCATAGCCGATGACGTGGTAGTAGTTAAAAGTTAAATAATTGGGAAAGACAAAAAATGGCTTTATTGTTTTGTATATTTTTGTTTGATATATTAAGTTTCGGTCAGTATCAATTATTTTAGATTTTTGTCTACTCTAATTAACGGATGAGCGTTTTGATTTTTTTCGTACATTTCTAGGTACAAATTATACAAATGTGTAAATTAACCTGAATCAACAAAATTATATATATTTGTGGAAATTTATAGAAGTTCTTACTAACAAAACAACCGTGAGATACAAGGAAACATGCAGACACTAAATTCTCATCATAACTGTTTTATTTTTTTTTTTACATAATATAAATTAAAATAATATTTTTTAAGTAATATAAAATATTTTTATTTTAATTCATTTCCGTCATTCACTTGATAATGAAACTAAAATTAGTTTATGTCGTGTTGTACGTCATAACTAGGAATTACATGACTATAATAATCAAATAAATTGATAAGTCGAACAGAAAATAAAGTACTGGTTGACTGGAAAAAACGTGATGCTCATGAATATGAAAAATTTTAAGATGTCTTTAAAACGTCGCAGTGACAGTAATAACTCTTATCCATACTGTTACCACATTACCATTTGTTTAGACTTCTAATAGACTTCTTAAAAATTCTAGTGTTACGGCAGGACAGGAACAGCCTTGTGACTAATGCCGCTCAACTGCACCGGGCTGATAGCGCATCGATGTGAAACGCTCATCATCATATCTGGTGATATCCGAAGGACATTCCAAAACAAAAATATGAGTGAGCCCGGGTGCAAGGCGTCTTTCTTCTCCACCGACTTAAAGACGCGACACGAAATGGCGCCTGCACGACCATTGTGGAGTAAAGGTGCTGCGTATTCTTTCTCAATAGCCGGTATAGAACAAACCGTGAAATACATCAATCAGGTTTCGTTTTGCTGGCAATTTTGAAAACCGGTTCATAGCACGCTACTCGTTACGGCTAGACACGCTGTACGCTGCCGGTTATCATATATTGTCTTATTGATTGTATCTTTCTACGTATCTAATAAGAAATACGTAATTCTATCACTATATTCCAGGGTACGCGGTTGGTTGCTTATAGCAACTCTATATCAAACTTAATAAAGTCATTAGCTTAGGTTAGAGTTGTATGATTACAATGAACCGGCCGAGCGGAATGTGTAAAGAACCCGCGCGAACGTCATAGTCAAATTCTTAAAATTTTGTAAGACACACGACTGTAGACATTTACATAGTAGAAATTTATAACACCTTTTACACGCCACAAATTATAAATTCAATAATTTCATCCACCTTCTAGGGGTGTAACATGAATATTTATGATAAAGACCTATCCCCTAGCCTATCTCGTCTCCTTATATTTAAGGATACTCAAAAGTAAAAGATACTTAAAGGTGTGGTTTTTCACAGACCATAATTTCAATACAACTATGGCTAATAATATACTAAAATACTGATTAAAGTAATGTCAGATTTTTATACATTATCGCAAGCGTTTTTTCGTCACGAGCTATTAATAACATCGAGTTTGATGTTATCGATAGCTCGTGTCGCTTATTTATCGATAAGCTCATTAATCAATAATGGTTTGTGTGTAGTTTATACTAAAAACATCTGGAATTGGCTATTTGTAATACCAATATAAACAATCAATTACGGTTTTTGAAAACTTTTTGATTTGTCATAGGTCACGCTTTAGCTTGTATGGATTGTCGTTCGTTTTTCATTGTGGCATCATTTTGAAAATAGTGTGTCGGCATTACAATTAATTCAAATCAAAAAAATCCCGGCATTATTTTTTACGATTTTCGCTGTGGCTTAACAAGAAAGGTGCCAGAGTCTTCAATTGGTATTTGGTGACGAAATTCCATCTCGTAGCATTGTGTATATCTGATTAGAAGCCTGCAAATTTTTGTAAACAGAAAGATAGTTTATTTCGGCAAACGGCATATGTATCATAAACATAATATGTAGTCTTATTAATAAGAAACCCGAAATTTTCAGCTTTGCATTCGTACAACCCAAACTCTATGCATAAAAAACAAAATATAAACAAATTACTAAAAACCCAGTAAGGTGCATTTTTTTTTACAAAATCGCGTTAAAATTTTTAAATCGAATTAACCTTACTTAATTTTACCTATCTAAAGGAAGCTACGATAATAATGTACTATGTCTGTATGACTATAGAATCTCTATAAATATTTAAAAGTAAAACCTTCATGTGGCTTTTAAGCCCTTGGCTTAAATATAGGATATTACCAAAGATTAATCTCGTCTACATCCGTTTTTATGCCTTTTTCACACAAAACTACTTAACCGATCAAAATGACGTATTATAAGGTAAATGCTTTCTGTTTGTCTCTTGGTTTTATTCGTACAAAATATATTGAATAAAATGTCAAACTGCGTATAAATAATAATATGCCTTTACGTTTGCTTTAAGGTAAGGCATGTTAGATAAACAAAAGATACAATGATATGTCATAGATACTAACATAACATAGATACATACAAATGATAATAACGTAGACCCACAAATCGCCGTTAGGTTTAATTGTACCTAGCGTGATAATTAAATCGTTATTTAATTACGTTATTTAACATCTTCAACACCTATACCCAAAAGGACGGTCA
>BGZK01003875.1:0-18458 GCA_005406025.1 Eumeta japonica
AACAAACCTATTAACACAGACGAATAAGTATACATAACTGACTGTGTGAACTCATTCTGAAAGTTAAACAAAGACGTCCATCATCATATTAATGAACGGGAGTTAAAAGCTACAGAAAGATAAAAGATAAAAATTCACTACGATAGACTCAAAGGACATCACAGGTAAGCGGACATACATCTTAAGAGGGAAGCACTTTTACGAACTGCACTCTTAAAATTGATAATTGAAGTACAGTATGATTCCCATTAAAAATATTTGAGAATAGAACCCTGTATTTTAACCTTTAAAATGTAAACGCTTCAACATCTACGAGTTTTAACGTTTTAAATTCATGTTTATTAGTTAGAATGTTCCAGTTTGTAATAAACCTGGTTTGTTTATGTCGGACATTATACGTTTATGTTTTCCTTTTATACATGATTAATAACATTGTATATATTCGGAGAATATTAAAATCACTAGTCGAGGGATATATATGTATGTATATTCAGACAGCTATTCATGAAATGAGTGAATAGCCAAGGTGAAATCACACATCCTTGTTTGGCATGCATGCGGATGTCAAACCAGTCAGTGTATGCCCCATTTTTCTTACGCAAGTACTAGAGCCACTATATAGGAATTGCAGTGCCTGTATCAACTTAATTCAGTATAAATATGATAAATGGCTATATCGACTAGATTCAATTAATCCCTGGTCCCTGGTGGTTTAATAAATTCAATTACGACCATGATCAGTCCAACATAGAAATGATTATAGGAATTGATTCAGCTTCATAAAGTCAATTTAAAACTTGTTACATTTGAACCAATAATGTTTATTATGATCAAATGCATTTACTTGAATCAACTATGAAACTTATTTGATATTAATTGGTAACATTATAATGACAACTAAGTTACTCTTGTTTAAATTCATTAAGGACCTTTCACACCATCTTCTTTTAAATAGACTTTTTATGAAAAAGTCACTATTAAAATTAGATTTACGTTCCACGTTCTCCTTTTAACAGTAATTAGGTTTGAAAAACCGTTAAAAAGAAGACATGGAACACGAAGTCCCGCAATACTATACATAGGCCAATAACAAATTTACAAGAAGGAGTCGTGATGAGGACGTAGCTGGATATCCAGCCATAAAAAAAAAATTGGGTGCGTGTACATAAGTACGCGCTTGAGAAGTTATACTTCTTTGGCATCATTAAAAACGAGCCCAAACTCGATGGGGTTGCGTCGTTTAATTACGGAGTTCCTATGGCCACCTTCCAGCTCCATCATCAGACGCTGATTACCATATAGTATCAGAACTCGTCAAGACGAATCAAACGAGCCCAAACTCGATGGGGTTGCGTCGTTTAATTACGGAGTTCCTATGGCCACCTTCCAGCTCCATCATCAGACGCTGATTACCATAGAGTATCAAAGTACTCGCCAACACAGTCAATAAAGTTCAGTTTAAATTTTAAAATATTTTATTTTCTTATATTAAATGTACATAAGTTCTCTCATTATTCGAAATTCGAATTCTAAGCGGGCAGCTTCAACCTGTTAATTTTGCGTCACACAATCTTAAAATTTCACTCTCATCATTTTTCATAACGCGCCTAAAGAAGTATAACTTCAAAAATGCCGCTTTAGGAAGTGTCTACGATGTACATCCTTTTCAATCAGAATGTTTTATCTTAGGACATTAGTTATTCATGTATCACACCATACATGAATAGGGTTCTTCATGATCATTTCTTTTCAGTCTATCATAAGATCTTTGGTCGTTAGCCAAATATTAGAAATTAGTCGTGAAGATTCAGGAGCGACAAGACTAGTTTATTCGATAAATTTCAATTCAATCATTTATCCGTATAAGTATGTTGTGTACACTCACTATTACACTTCGTATTACTTTACATGCACTTATCACGCTTTTATTACTATCAAAGTCTCTGCACGACCGCTTTTTTTTTCTAACTCTTGTTTCGCGCTCCAACTAATACTCTATTCCATTTTTAACTTTGAATATATAGAACCCACGTTTGCGGGACTGAGCAAGGGTGGGTTCTATGGTTTCTAGGCCGGATGTCTGACATGCTACCTACACCTAACTTAGTTACTACAATATACACATATATATATATATATATATATTAGATTTGACCTCTTTTAAAAACTCATTTATCAATTCGTCTATCGTATTGAAGATCCGAATTCGATATTTTCTTGTTCGAAGATAGCACTCTCGCCCACTCCACTTGTTTATACAAAAATTAACGTTGTTGCAGCTATTCAGATTATATTTACCAAGATAAAATTGCAAATTAATAAAACAAACTTGATTGTGTTTTCCATTTGTCATATATATATAGATATATAGATAGATTTTATGTGATATACATATATATATATATGGATATCGAGCAATAGTATAACGGCATTTGCATAGGAATACATTTGCATTATCATCCTAAAAAAATGTGTTCTACGGCATACTATGTGACGAATATTTCTGAAGGCATTGTGATTACGCTTTTTGCCCCACATATTGGAGACAATTTTTTGCCTGTGCATGACAATGCTGGAACCCACATTGCAGCGATATATTCAGAATACGTTCGAGCAATAGACATTGCGGTTTATAAATGGCCAGCACGTTAGCCAGACCCAAAATATATACTATACCTGGAACAGACTGAGAAGATAAGTCAAACAAAGAAATCCATTACTGACTTACTTACACGACCTAACAAATTAATTTTGGTTGAAAAGTAGAGTCGAATGACACATTGGTTAAACAAAATGAAGGCAATTTGGTGTAAGAAGAGCTGATACTAGGAACTGAGCTTCAAAAATACAATACTAGCTGTCCCGCCCGCTTCGCTGGGTCATTTTTATTTATAAATAAAGTGGCGAAGGATTTACGGAATTCAAAAAATGAGTAACCTAGAACCATCTACAAATCATTCCGCATCGAATAGTCTCAGTCCCATGTGTATACGTTTAGTAGTTTTTACGTAATTGGCGAACAAAGACAACCTATTTTCATTATATATGTATAGAAGATAGATTCGTCATGACATACAAAAGACACGGTTTAATATTATTATTTGAATACCTTAGCCAATTTTATTTCGTTCAACAATTTTGTGGGTACGTGTATACATATATGTATAGATTAGCCATTGCCCGCCCACTTCGCTGGGCAAAATAACATTCAGCAATAATTTTTTTTTGATTCATATTTGCCCGTGCTTTCACTCGCGTAAACATAGAATGAATCCCTTCTTTTATGGGGTTCCGAAGTAAAATGGCAAAAACGGAACCTTTTAGTTTCGTCATGTCCGTATGTCACAGGCATTTTATTCAAAAACCACAAAATGTATATTGATGAAGTTTATAGTGTAGGTGTAGTGCATAAGCCGTTATTAGTATTTAGATAACAAAAATAAATATTTCTTGGGCGGCAGTTCATACATGTAACACAAACTGAAAAAAAATTCAGCAAACATCAACGTATGACACATATTTCGTTAGTTTTTTAATAATTTAAAATTTCTTAGCAATTTTTTTAAGTAAATATTTTCGGAAATAATCGCTCCGAAAGTAGCATTGTGTCCTCTCCTTTATTTTTTAAAACGTATATCTAAAATATGAAAAAAAATTACAAAAGCAACGCAAGAATACTTCAACAAGATTATTTTAAAATATAATCGGATGCTACTATTTTGAGTTATTGCCGAAAAACTGCCCTTCTCATCAAAAAGACGTAAGTGCCATGAAGATGCACTCTTTTGCTGGTGTTTTTTAGTTTACACTATTTAAAGAATAATATTGAACACACCTAATTGTGTCTCTAGTTATAGGTGACTAAAGTGCTTATACGTATTATGTGCGGAAAACATAGGAAAAATTATAAAAAAACAATTTTTTTTAACTGTAGTGCATTTATTAGTAGTAACGGCTTTGGAACCCTACATTGAGCATGGTCCGACATGCTCTTGGCGGTTTCAATATTAACCGCTGTCAAACCTGATGACGGTCTTTAAGGTCGGATCGCAGTCCCGCTATTTCAATAGTGAAGTCCATTTTGGTCCTTCCTTGGCCATGAATGTTACTGATAGCAGAATACCATTTTCACTGGTAGTTATACATTTTTTTGACGGGCGAAATGGCTTACATTATTTCATAAATCTATTACATTGTACTATATCCTGTTTGAGGTGCATAAAGTACTTCTATTGAAAATTTAATTGCAAACCGTTCAGCCATTAACTTATGACAAAAAAACATGCTTTTATCTACCATTTGAAAACATAATTTAACTCTATGTAGTCCATCCAGCATTTAGCGTATGACGAACTTCTATACAAACATATTTTTACATTTTTTTTATATTATAAATAGCTTATAACCATTCAACAATTGATTCCGCGTCAAACAATCAAAATCCCTCACCAATATGTGCGGCAATTTTTACGTGATACCCGAACAAAAGAAAACATTTTCATTATATATGTATATATGTAATCGGCCCAAACCCCGCTTCAGATGGAATCTATTAATTAATAACTGCTGTATTTACTATGTACTTTTATAGCACAGAGAAACAATAAATAAGGGTACATAAACTATAACTTTATAAATATTTTACCAATGTTACTATAAATCACAAATTTATCATCTTACTGTAACGCAACAAGATCTTCATTTTCTGTGACAACTCAATGTGTGGGTACATTGCAAACTTGTCGTCGCAGACAAGAGCGGAAAAACAGTCGATTGATATAGTAACAGCCCGTTTGGAGGGTAATAAGTCGAGATTTTTGCTGAAAACAACAAGAGTGACAGTAGGACACGCTGCTAGAAGGACGGAAACGCCGGCTTTTCTATAATAAACGTACAAGGAAGCGAAACACTTCGAAAATTCACATCGCGTCCTAGTTGAAATCATCGATCGATAAAAGTTTGTAGACGAATTATATGCTGCATATCATTTTTGACAAGTGTTAGGTTAAATATTTTCTATGGTCTTTTATAAGTTTCTGTTTTTTTTTTATTTTATATGTAACGTGTTACGTGGGTCTGCGTGTAATAGAGTATTTATAAAATTTGTAGTCTTGTTTCAAAAGGCTTTTCTTTCGAAACGTCGCAGTAAAAACTTTTATCGCTTTCAAAAATTAGAATTCCGCCAGATCTTTTATAAACTTTTAGCCAATTTTTTTTGTTGGTGAAGTATTCTGACATAGGAAAAATAATTGAAAAGCAAAACATACGACCCGTCTGATACCGAAGCAGTGCTGATTCATTTATACATATTTTAAAGTTAAATTACAGACCGGGATTCAATCCGAACCAAGTAGGCAGAGATGATCGTATTAACGAAAATGTAATCAAATAACTAAAACGAGAAGTCTAAAGGACGTGTAACCAAGCAAAATAAAGTGGGGAAGTTTCTGTAACGTAATTCGATAAGATTTTGTAAATGATCGTGTTAGAATATTTCGTCGGCGTCTTTGTAGATAGCAGCGAATAATTTGCCTGCGGCGCGCGCTGAATTTAAAGCGCCGGGCGTCTGGCGGGCTGCTCCCCTGGATGCTCGTACCGAGTTGATGTTTGCAGAACGAAAACTCACTTTGTGAACTTTAATATAGCGTTATCGAATGTAACGAAGATATACGGCCGATGTGGTGACGATAACAGCGAACGTCGTCGCTTCGGCCGCGGAGCCGTTCGTTCCGCGTTGAATATATGCCAAGGATCGAATCACAGTTTTATCTGCTGGCGCTGCGTTTTCTCTACTATTTTGTTGGGTTCTTTCTATAAAAGCCAACCGCAAGAAAAGTTTCGGGTTCTCCTCAGCTTAGTAGGTTACTGTTTCTCATTTTAGAAGTACGACCAAGGAAAGTAATTTTCGTTGAGAGATAATAGATTTTTATTTGCCCGTACCTAATTTATCAGCTTAGATACATAAAATGCTCTAGTAACATTTTATTTATACCTAAATCAGATCCAAATCATGATTCCAGTAGTGATCCCGACCTTGAGTACAATCTCGTCTCCAGGCCCATTCTAATTTAGACAGTAATCTTATTCCCGGTAACATTTCAATAGAGAATCAAATTGTGATTCTATAGTTTCGAACTTGAATTCGAAACTAACCGATGAAAATCGTCGTCGATTGTTCATTATATTCCCCGAACTTGGTCTTTAGTATATTATTGATATTATTTAACCTTCATATGATCTATGTAATGAGTTATTGCGTACGTTCAAGCTTTAATCAATTATTTGAAAGTAAATTGCAAATAAATACACATAGTTTGGTCTTTTAAATCTCAAAACGCCTTCAAGTCACCTCTGGTCTTCCACTGTTGTAGTTTTACTTGTTGTATTAAGTTTTTGTTGCGAGTCACCCATTATAGGGCATACCTTCCTGCAATCTTTTTGCATACTGGTGGTCACCTGCCCTTCGATGGGCGTAAGATTTAAATATAGCAATTTTTTATTGGTCAAATGTGACCCGGTTTCGTTCCCGTCGACATGGATCAGAATGAATTCCTTCTTCTATATCGGCTGATTTTGCTGTCATTTGATCCCGATCACGGTCATATTCTCGATGTCCATTCTGGTCCCGTTGTCGGTTCCAGTTCCTGTCCTGCTTTCCATTCCAATGCCGGTCTCGATACCGATCTTGCCTCCTTGGGCGGTAATGGTAGTAATAACAAATTACAATTTATACTGGAACTGAATCAATGAAACGAAATGTGTATATTACTACTGGTACTTATATTTTTTTAACATAAAATGTAATGTTGTTATGTATAATATAATTTGATTATATTTATCTTATATCCTATTTGAAACATAATATACTAACGCAAATTAATTTCAATCTGTGCAGTCGTCAGTACGTGACAAATGTCCATACAAACATACTTTTACATTTCTAAAATTATAAACAGCTAATAACATCTACAAGCGACTCAGCGTCGAATAGTTTAAGTTCCAATTAAAATCTGTGCAGCCATCAGCGTATTACAAACACCCACACAAACATACTTTTACATTTTTTATAGTATAAATAAATTATAACATCTACAAACGATTCCGCATCGAATGGTCGCAGTCTCATACTGATATTATCAGTAGTTTTTACGTTATTGTGCCTTAAAAAAAATTGACTTCAAAAAAATAACTTCAATAAAATATATATATATATATACAGAAATACAGATTGTGAGACTTGGAGATATCATTTCCCAATTCTTGACCCAATGCGGATTGAAAGGCTGCTAGTTGGCTTTCACCAACTGAATGTCTAAATCTTAACTTTTTACGTACTATGTATATTCTTACTTTCGCGGGCTGAACGACTACCAGGTGCAGATGTAAAACTTTCTAGGAAAACCTTTCCAACTCTTTCCCAATCCCTTTAGCGCTTTTATCCATAATGGAATTCCCAAATTTTCTTTAAAGAAAATTGTAGTGTATTAGTACAACGTAAAAATAAATTTTGAACGCTATTTATTGTGGGTATACATAGATACAAATTAAAATACGAACCTACTTGACCACCTTTCATATCAAAATAACTCCTTCCTGAAGTTTATTCCTTACTTATTACATATTTGAGAAAATTCCATAAAATTGTTAAGTATTTCTGACAGAAATATGAATATTTTTTATGTCTCTAACTACAAAATTTCCGCAATATTATATAATAGACTTTACTTAATTAAAATATCATTTTAGTAAAAATAAATAAAAAACTGACTATTTGCCTTTATTTTCAAATAAATAATATACTTTTCGTATATATAAAACTCCACCTTCAGTTTTTTCTCTTCGGGGTTAATTTTACACGCCAATATTAATCTCTGACAAGAAATGTGTACAAAATTTTATTATTGTATGTAGTTTTTTTTTATTTTTTCTTTATCGTTCTTTTAACTAGAACATCTTTGAATTTAGTGAGTGAATTTATTTTCCAAAAACACTGAGACACGTCGTTTTTATTCTATAACCAAATAAAATAAATAACTTTTCTGCTTTTGAACTTCAAAACAACAGACTTTTATAAAAAGTTTTAGACTTTATTTTGCTTTTAGAAGATAATTTTGAAAAATTTATACTTTGAGGTATCTATGCCACAAAAGGTACCTAACATCGAAATAACAATAGCCTTAGAAGCTAGAAAATAGGTTCAATGGCTATTGTTTCAGCTCGGCAACGATGAATCGGTTAAGTCATTTTATATATGTAGGTACCATGACTAACTTATATGCCTATTTTGGTTTACGTAGACTAAGAATTTTTAATAGCCGTAAAACTTTTAATTGTCATTGGTTTTGCCTGCTACATTCCACAAATCAGATTCACCATATTCTACCAGTCAGACCAGCTCAATGAAACATAAAATTTTTATAATGTTTATAATTCCTAATTTTAATGAGATACCTGTGTAGGTGCAAAAATATGCATTTAGATAGTATAGTATATAATACATAGTAATAGAATACTTCCTTGAATTTAAAATGGTCTATAGTTTTATGTACGACGATAATGATATATATATATATATATATATATATATATATATATACGTATATATACATACAGCACAAATAAACAACAATCCTATTTAACATGATTGAAGTCACATCGTATTCCATTTAGTAGTATCTAATTTTAGACGATGCGTGTAAGAAACGCAAAAATAATTAACATGTTTTTTTATATTATATTAATTAGTCTTAGTAATATACTGTTGTTTACCATTTACCAATTAAGTTTAATTTACTGTAATTAACGAACAATATTTTTAGGCACAAATGCCTAACAAAAATGAAGTATATTCTAGCAAACTAGTAATTCCGGTGAGCATAATCTGCTTATAAATGAACTTTTCGGATTTATTCGAATACCGTATGGAATTTGTAAAAACGTCGTTGGTCAGACTCGTTTGGCCATGCATGAGACAAGTATTATACATATACACCATCTGTTTAGATTAGGCGTGAATGCCTTTACGTTTATTTGATAACTAATTATTGCCCGTGACATCGTGTGCATAGTGATTATGAAGTATAACAATGTTTCAAAAACACATGAAAGCTGTGCTTAATTTTTTCATCATCTATCGTCACCCATACAAAATCTTAGAGAGGGAAAAATTTCACTCTATCTAGCCTCTAGGTAATGTAGTATGATCAATTCTGCTTCAAGTTAAGCAATAGATTACTGCAAATAAAATACAAAAAAAAATTCCGAACCGTATGCATTGGTTTTTGGGTGATGATTGAACAAACGACCAGTCATAATTTTAAAAGCACCCGTTTCGGGGTCTGTAGTAAAGTAACATACCAGTTACTTTTTTCAAAATATATTCAATGCACAGTTTAGGCTTCCTCAAGATTATATTACATGTATAGATATAATTAATTATCCGATTACTGAAGTTGCTGTTCGCTGATCTATATAATGTACTAGCATGTTTCACTGCAGAGCTGTAACGAATGAACCTATTTGAATACATAAAGTATCGTTAAGGTCCGGACTGAAATTATTCTATGTTACATAAGAGTACGATCAATTTGTTTGGCTGATTTTGGCTGCCATTTTCTCTAGCATATAAACCTTCATGAATGCCGCGAATCGTAGTGTAAAATTTAATATATTGTTAATACTTATTCAGAAATTTAAAAACCAGTATACACGAAAAGTTTAACTGATAGTAATAAATAATATTATTTAAAATTAACACCAGTTTTATGTAAAGATTAAAAAGTTTATAAGTCGATTCCGTATAAAACGAATTTAAAATCAAAATTAAATTTAATACAAACATAGTACAAATATATGTTTACCGGCTGTGATTACAGTCAGTCGATGGATGTCAAATAAATTTGTACGTCTCAATTAGTATTGGATATAAGATGATTTCTATTTTTCGAAAAATAAAAAAAGACACAGTTTGAAACTTGTACAATTATTGGTACCTATTTTAACTGCATATTATAGCGTTTGAAATTTTTCAGTTGCCCCAACATGCCGCCCTGGCCAAATGACAGAGTTCGAAGTCGGACGAGGAGAAATAGCACGTATACCTTGCGAAGTAGAAGCGAATCCTACGCAGTTGAACTACACATGGCGCGTCGACACGGGCAACGGTGCTCATGAGATCCCACAGGAACACACACAAAACGAAGGTGGACGCAGTGTGCTCCGATATCTACCCCGTACTGAGGCTGACTTTGGGATCCTCTACTGCTGGGGACAAAACAACGTCGGCATCCAAACGGAACCATGCCAATATCAACTCATACCGGCGGGTAAATATTGATTTTTAGGATTTTATACAATCACTATAATTGTAGTCGTCTCACAGCCCTGAGAACTGTCAAATAATTTAGAGGAGGTACTCGATGAGAGCTGGAAGCAGGCCTGCTTATTTGTACATCGATCAGCCAAATAAACAAACGGGTTGCCAGTTCAATTTTTTGTTTATAAAAGTTAAACGTAACTTTGTTTTCACGGATATGGATGTAATTATATTTGATGATGTATATGATATGAATGAATTACGCTCTAGTGTCGATAACGGTAACAATTTTGATTTCAAATGAAATACATATTTTAATTCCGATCTCGACCTTGATGCATAATTTAATCATGATTTCAATGTCGATCCCGATCTTGATCCTATTACCGGTTTGAATTCAAATTCCAATTAAAGCCCGACCCCAATCCAAATTGTATTCCAGATTAGATTTAGTTCTTAATCTATTTCTTGATACAGATGCAAATTCAAATCCTGGTCTCGATTTTCAATTTGATCTTCATTACGATCTCTATCCCAAACTTGATCTCCGACCTGATCTCGTTTTTTATTCCCATTTGGAACTATTTAAGTGACGTATTTCCGATAAATAGGTTATTAATCAATGCCTACATAATGTAAAGTACATTCCCGCCAACTTTCATTAGTATCGGTAAATTTTGTAGAATTTATAATTTTTTTTGAGTGTTATTTGTCTCATAAACAACTGGCAGACGATAGCGCCACAGCTGAATAGCTGATATGCATGTTTAAAGTAGTCACTGCAAGGAACGGATTCATATTTCTTGGCAGACCAATAGGATAGTTTCAACTGCTTAGGAGGCAGCATAAAGTACTCTGAGTGGGAAAGAGGATAGTTTCTTGAGTAAACTTATAGGTTCTAAAGTAATTTGAATTTTAATTAGCTTTTCTCAATGTATTGAAAACACACTGATAGCCGAATCAATGTTACAAGATCAAGAAGCAATCGACGACGATATAAGCATTATTTTCTCAGATTGTTACGTAAAAGTAACAAATGTAAATATTTATAATCATAGAAATCGTATGTTTCAATTTATTTTGTAAATAATTCTCTAAAGCAAGTAACATGGTATGACATTACGTATGGATATCCTATTATTGAATTTTTAGACGAAAATTAGTAGTACAAAAACTTTTACGAGAAATATAAGTTTAATGTTTGTATTGTAAAACAACCTTTAAGGTATATAACCCGAGATTAAGTAATGCATGGGGATTATACAAAAGTAAACTCTAAAACGCTTTAAAATTATATTTAAACTCATAGTTATAAGAACAAAATAAATGCAAAGACAATATATCATTTTTAAGAACTTGTGTATTGAAAAGGTGAATTTGTGGGACCGTTTTTAAATGTTTCTAAATTAGGTGATATTATCCACAATAACACCATATTTTTTAATTTTTTCCAAATTTATAACCTTAAGGGATGATTTCTATAAAAAGACAAAATAGTGTCTTTTTGCCTTGTTCGAATATAGTATTTTTTGTCTAATATTGTATTTCCTGATTGCTACGCAAATTTTAACTTTATGAAAGCCAATTTCCTTCATATTTCGACATTTATTTTTGTTTTAATCATAAGGTTTAATTTTATTATTCATAAAATATCTAATGCCTTTTACTATGAAGTGGCCTGCCAACTAGTTTGTTTTTAACACAATAGAACTATTTATATATAATTTTATAACTTTTTTATGAAAAAAATGATAATTACAAAATTTGTATGTCACCGATAATTAAATCAACATCTAATAATCAGCTATGATAAAAATACTATACTAGTGACTTCCTGCTTTCATTAAGTACCCTCTCCGAATTGCCTTCGAGCTCTCGGACTATCACTCTCGAATCCTGTTACGATTTCACCAGATACACCGTCCCTATAATACAGCCAAAGCTTTAGCTCTGAAGCCGACACTCGTTAATCACGCGAAGCCGGCGTAACGGACCGTGTCCGTGGCCAATAAATTGATTTAGACGTTTCTTACATATCAAAAAGTACATGCGGATTATTCCAATGCTAACGTTATGCTCTCTCGTCGTATTAACATATTTTATTTAATGAATCAAATCGACCGCAATTTGTATAATTGTTTTCATTGTTTCAGGAATACCTGATAAACTGACGAATTGCAGTCTCACTAATTTAACGTCAATGTCGTTTATTATAGAATGTACGGAAGCGTATGACGGAGGCCTCCCACAGGAGTTTATGATAGAAGTGTTCAACGAGAATCAAAAACTTGTGAATACAATAATCAATAGAACGCCCCATTTCCGTGTGTCCGGTCTGGACGGGGGCAAATTGTACAAACTGAGAATGTTCGCGTTCAATAAGAAGGGGAAAAGTACACCGACCATGCTCAGGGAACGAACTCTGGAGCCTCCCAAGAGGCGCACAGGTATTTATGCGTGAGGCGTGCCCGGCCGCCCCGCCGAGACGCGTTGACCCGCTGGCGCCTAAACTGTAATCGGCCGAGCTTCGCGACTTGTACGCCTCTGCGTCGGGCTAGGGCGCCATCGACCTGCGGCGGCGCGGCGAGACCGGTACTCGCGAGGCCCGTCCGCGCCGCGCCGCCGCCGGCCGCGATCGCCGCCCTTAACCCTGAGCGCAGGCTGCCTTGCAAAGCGAGTTGTAGAGTCGACCGATTCTTTTACGTAACACGCGCGTAGAACGATGACATCTCTTCTAGCGTACCTGCACGAGCTGCTGGACCTGAGGTCGTGGACGGGCCTGCTGATCGGCGCGGTGGCGGCGCTGTCCGCGTGCCTCATCATCGCCTCCGTGACGTTGTGCCGCCGCGTCACCTGCGCACGCAAGCAAAACGAACGCCCCACCGAACCAGCCCTCAACACGCCGCGCATACATAACGTCTTCGATAACAGAAACGAATTTAATCCCGATACTCTGACGTTCGGTGAGTAATTTATCGAATCGTGTATTGCGAATGTTCATAAACATTGTGCTCAAACGAATATTCAAAGGTTTATTTTTGACTTAAAATATGCATAGTTTGCGCATTTGTAAATAGATAAATATTTTCATGCTCAATAGATTTTAAGTTGATCGTGATCTGTTTCACAGAACGTATTGATATTCTCTTATATCAAAGAATTCTATTTAGTATCGAATATAATATTTTTACATGGTTCAGCGAATATTTGGCGTGCTTGAAATATTTTGAAATCTAAAAGTTTTAGTTCATTTTAATAAATCCAGTAATATATGTAATTTTGAAGTGCTTATATCAATCTTTATGTCACGTAATTGTAAAATTCACTTCATTCATAATTTATGTCAAAAATTATATCAAAAGATAAATGGTATCTCTTGTTCCATATGTTTTTCTGGAAAAACATGAGTTTGGAAGAAAAACTAAAAATCGACTCTAGTTTTCACAGACGTACCAAAATCTCGCGAAAAAGTTCAACATGCTGAATTCGGGGAACAAGCCTCTGAAAATTAGACATAAATTATTGAATTTATTCGGCTTTTAAATTCACACAATATTTACACATTCGTACCGTTTTGATTACTACAGTAATCATCAACTAATTATGCCTTTTGACCTGAAAATATAAATAGTAAACAGCAATTCGAAATCAACAATATATCGTTTGGGAATTTCCCTTGTGATTAATATTGACGCTTTATATAATATGTCGTAACAAAAGAAATACATACTTTTGGCAATTTAAAAAAAAAGGCACAATTCTGTTTACAAACAATGTAAGTAAATATTAAAATAAATAAAATTCTTAATTGTAACCAAATTTTTAGCTTAGCAAAATCTATTTAGTATAAATTTCATTGTTTAGTAGATTTCTGATGTTACGACATACTTACATACATACGCTTATTCTTACAAATACGTTAATTCTAACCTGTACTGCAACGGATTGCTGCTTGAGAATGACAATGTACCTACCTACCAATATCTAAAGTCATATTTGATCCAAGAAATTTTCCTACATACAATCTCAATGGTGTTTTGTTAGACTATGGATGACACGTTTGACATGACATGATAACATTTTGGATGACAAACATCGTGGATGGATGATTTGGATGACAAAACCAGAATGGATTATTGATGAAAACTAAACTGCATATTAATCTTTTTCAATTCGTAATCAATTCGTAGCTACGAATCGGCATTAGATCCGAAACAACTTTTTATCATATTCGTAGAAATCGAAGAATTGTAATTTAAAAATAATGTTTTTTCAACTTTGAATATTTTTACTTGATATTCAAGCATGTATTAAAGCGTTTGAAATGTGATACAATCTAATAGATTGATCGATGTCTACCCGCAGACCATAAGATTAAAAACAATCCCTTCAATCCATTTCATTTTATGACATACATTGTTAGATATCTGACACTGGCCGACACATTCTTAAGCCACTTCTATATTAACATGAAGGCAGCGCATTGACTTCATGTAACTACAACTAGTAAACAAAGTTGAGATATTTGTTCAGTAATTAAATTCTGTTATATTTATTAAACATTGCGACATAAAAATTAACGTTTCTTTTTAAAATTTCGGCTACAAAAATTAAAAAACGTCCATAAATTAAAAACACGAGTTTTCACCAGATCTAGATATTTAGGATCCTAGGAAACGATTTCGACCATTATTCGAGTGATGTGTATCTCTCTCTCTCTCTCTCACTCTCTATGTGTGTCTCTGTGTGGGTATGTCTCCCTTTTCTTTTTTTTTGTTGAGAGGTTTAAAAATACCTATATAATATCAGATCTAGATGTTTTGCCTGTTTTATCGGCTAGATATTGTGCCTGGTGTGTTGGACTCAGATATCTCCATATCGACTAAAAACTTCTGTCTTTTGCCTCTGTTTCTCTCACCGCCGTTAGGCATTACTCACGGGAGGAGGTTTTAACTAGTGCTCTTCCCTCTTATATTCGAAACCACTACTTCCATTCTTCTAGTTGCGTTTATTCTTCATTCTCTGCCTTTCTATGGCGGAGGTCTTGGAAGACCACCATCGCGAATGTACATGTTGTACATTTGCAATGGTGGTCGCTGCCTTGGATAAGAGCGTTATTTCTACTGTCGTCTCTGGTCGAATTTTCTCTTTGAGGGCAGCTTCCAGAATATTTCTCAACACATTAAAACAGAGGTACAAGAAAAACACGTGTTCTGCATCTTCGATAATTCTGGGGTAATTCGGGCACTATGGAGACTCTTGATGTTAAATCTGTGTAAGTATGCCTGGAAACATTCGTGTCCTGGGAGCATTTGTATCAGATAGTAATTGATGTCGCCATATTTCCAATTTATCCATTCGTCGACTTGTAGAATGAGGTGGTATGTCCATTTATCCTTCGTTGCGACATCCCACAGCACTTGCCATCAACGAGTATTATTTTTTCGTTCTTCGGTTCTGAGTTCTTCAAGACACACCGTAGTCGTTTTTTTGCGCCAGTAGAGAGCTCGTCGTTCCTCAGCAAGCACTGAAATGAACAGCGACCCCGCAATGACGCACGCTGCATCCTTCGACACCGTGCGAAAACATTGGTTTCTTTCAATGCACTCCTTTGATATATTTGTACGATCCGTCTACGTGACTCCTGCATTTTGATTTGTCATCCAGACGGAAATCCCGTATGTGAGTACAGATGTTATCATTGACGTCTGTATTGCTTTTCTTTTCTGTTTCGAACCTCGTACGTTGAACATAAGCAGTGACAGAGTCACTTCTACCACCGACGCTTTGGTACCCATATGCTCCGCTTGCTGTTTGAAGTTGAGTCGGGCATCGATCATCACTTCCAAGTACCGAAGAAATAGTTGAGACGTAATTTCATGATTTCCCATCCTCAAAGTGATACTTTCCAGTTGTTTTCTGCTGCTGGTAATAAGCAGGGTTACAGTCTTGGTTTCTGATAATTTCAGGTAGACTTATTTCATCCACTGGCTGATTCTTTCGTAATTAGTGTTGAAAACATAAGTTATCTTTTCGAGATATTTTTCAACCATCACCACAGTCACGTCTTTGCGTGTGACGAGCTTAGCTTCTCTTAGTAGTATTACTTTCAAGAGACCGTCGTACATGATATTCCATTAGAGGAGACCTAGGACTGAGCGCTGAGGTACACAGCCAGTGATTTTAAATTCTTTTAGACCAATCTTCGTGTCGTATTTAAGAAACCTGACAGTAAAGTAGCTAGCTACCATATTTTGTAGGTATGCTGGCACATTTATTTCAATGAGGAACATCGTGATACGTTCCCAGCTAGTGGACTTGAAGACATTCTTAATGTGTAATATCACTATAAGTCAGTACTTTCATACTTCCCTTCCATCTGGTGTCTGCGATCACGTTCTTAGCCGTGTTAACAATCAATTTAATCACGTCCAGGCCTAATTATCCTATCCAGAAGCCATACTGGTTTTTGGTCAGCAATGGATCGACCGCTACTTCATTTCTTTGCTAGACTATACGTTCCAGTATCTCGCCAGCTGTGTCCAGCAAACAAAGCAGACGATATAATGATGGCTCGTCCGGTCGCTTTTTCTCTCTAGGAAGAAGTAGTAGCCTCTGTTGATTCCATTTCATAGGGAAGGTATCCTCTTTGAGGCGTGTATTATTAACCACCAGTAACAGTGACGGTGCCTCTTTGATAGCTGCCTTCAGGCTGACGTTAGGGATTCCATACAACCCTAGATATTTCTTGTTCCCCACTCTGTTACATGTCTCTCTCAATTGCGTCTTTGTAACTTGAGGATTTTTTTCTTTCTCGTGCTGTTCTGGCAGGTAATAGAAATCTGGTTCTTATGGTAACAGTATAATAAAGATCCTTTCCGGCAGCTGAAGGCTCATTGATGACGGCATTGATTGTATTTATGAGCTTATAAGGTCTACTCCAAAGGCTTCTTTCCCCTTCGTTGATCAGCTCATACCAGCATTTATGTTTACTGTCCCTGATTGGTGCATTCAATTTTCGGGGTACCACTTTGTATTTCGAGATCAATTCCGCCGAATTTGGTCTTTTCCGGCCATGCTGCGACGCTTCTTTTGTTTTGAGACACTCTTTGCTGAGCCCACTAATCTCTTCGTTCCACCACTGTACTGATGTTCGATGGTTCGTTTTCGAGGCATACTAGCATCTGAGGCGATTATAATCCTCTTCGTCAGTTCTTTTGTCTTTTCTTCGGCATTTCCGTCGCTGAGTGGGTCTTTATTTAAAGCTGCCTTAAAAACAACTTCATCAAAGCCGTTTATCTTCCGAACAATTGCGTTAACTTGTTAGAATATTCTTTCAACACTTCGACCAATCGAGATTATCCACACAATATCTCAGTGTTCGTTTGCCGTATAGGTGTCCATTACTTGCCAGGAGCAATTCCCCTTAACAAGGCATCCACTAACAAAAGTAAAATCTATGCTGGATGTCCTCTGATGAAAGTTAGTTTGCCGCAATTATTAATCAGAACCAAGTCTAATACAGCCATTGCCTCCATCAGTACTTCTCCTCGTTCATTAATTTATTTGCTTCCTCGATCAACTCCTCAGCAGTTGTAGTCTCCAGCGATGACCACGGGAAAGTGCTTGATCAACCAATGAAGCAAGTCCAAAAATTCAGCAAATGAGAGACTTAGTGGTGCATGGCTTAGCAGCTGTAGAACTGGATATCGTCCACCTTTGCAACTACGAAACTAGCTATTTTATACTTCTATGTTATTTACTACACTCTGGAAAGGATGATTGCCGCAGGACTAGATGGCCACTTTGACTTTGTGGTCCATTTCCCTAATTTGATCAGTAAAATGTCTATACGACTCCGATATTAGCGCTACAGATTCATTCGCACACATCTATTTGCGGATTCAGTTAACACACAGTCTGTATGAACCGATCGTGTGCAGCTACACAGTTATTAAAATTTGAATTAATTTGGAGACCTTTATTTTGGTTTCTCCTGAATCCTCTTGAGCGCCGCTCGGTAGACTGGACATCTGCTAGAACTTGCAACATGAGCAGAGGTCTACGCGTTTTCTTTGTCAACGTATAGAGCACATCTCTCTGCTTTTTCACATTTATCTACCCTGTGGCTCTCTCCTCTACA
>BGZK01003876.1:0-18455 GCA_005406025.1 Eumeta japonica
TATAAAGAGACTGATAGTAAGATCTAAAATGTACAAGCGAAATTTCAACATCCAAGTGATCTTTGCGCCGCCAAGCAGCTTGCTAATTGTAGGCGATGGTTACTAAAACGAATGGGTCTTTTAAAAACAGGCACGAAAACAAATATCAGAAAGATTAAGGTCATGGTGTCTGAAAGAACAAACAGCATAATAGAATGCGATATATACATAGAAGCTGAAGGAGCTGAACAATGAGCAAATGCAAGAGTTTATCTAGTCGGGTAACTCTGAAAATATAGCAGAATGGGTCATGCTTGCTATTACAACAGTAAAAGCGTTTCACGACAATCGCAATTGGTTATCCATAATGAAGTTAAAGTCTGTATATTTATGTAAAGAAGTAATAGTTGTATATGACAAAAGAAAAATGTAAGTGGAATTAATGCAGTGAAATTCGATCCCTGAAAATTATGCGTGGAGTGCCTTTACAACATAGATGTATGATGGATAGCGTTGAGAGCGGCGTAATTTAAAAGAAGATGTAGTGATAAAAGTAGGAAAAGTTATGCTGAGGTGGTTTGGCCATCGGGAAAGTATGAAAGAAATTTAACTGATAAAACAAATAGCCTAAGCCGATCTGCAAATTAAAAAGGGTCAAATTTGAAACAACCAAAACCGAAGGGCTTGTATGAAAATATTGATAGATATCAGTGAAGCAAGAGAGGTATGCAAAGATGGTATCATGTGGAAATCGGTCATCTGAAAATAAGCCTGAGTTTATGAAAATAATAATAATGATAAATATTTTATTTTTAATATAATATACTTTTGTTTCATTGTTTTTATGATGACTGTTAGTATTTATACATCGTAGATTCATATAAAGTTGTAATAATCAACCTTCAAGCCTCCTGTATTATGTTGTTTATTGATTATACGTTCAAGCGCTCCCGGCTTAACGCTATTTTCACAACATCCGTTAAAACACCTCAACCTACAGCGATATGGTAAGTGCTGGGACCGATGTGGTTAGCATTTGCAACGAGTTTAGAAATATGTATTTAGAGAGATCAATACTTTTTGCTGGTATCGTCACTCAATTTCATAACAGTTCGATAGAAAAAACAATTTCTAATTAAGTAATTTCTAAGTCATTTCAATAAAACTTTGATATAAAGTGCAAGTCGGGCTCACACACGAAAAGTTCCATACCACAGTACAATATTTTTTTTTACATAAAGTTTTGTTAAAATAATAGAGTGTTCACATTTAGTAATATGAACTGAGGTGGTATGTACCGAGACTGTAATTTGACGCTTCCGTATGGCGCAGGAACAAATTAGCGCGAATAAGGAGCGCTCTTGACCGGTTTGTATTATTTATTGTTTTACTTAAGTATGTGATCTATACTAATTAGACGTTTGATGTATTGCCAATATCAAGATTGAGCAAAATGCACGCAAAAAAAAAACACGTTACTCGTACGTGGACCCACTATAATTTATTTCATTTTAATATTTTTGTTATAGAGGGCATAGTAATATATACTAATGTACATCTCTCCTGAAGGCAACATAGATTATGTGTCTATATACCTTCAAGTGAGAAATAGACCAAATCTAGACTTCTTTAAGATGTGTTTTAGTACACATCTATATCTGATGATGTTAGAACTTGGAGAATATTTAGGTTTGAAAAATAAAATATGTCTGTATTAATTACAGATGTAATTTGAAATATTACTACCTGAATTACTACCTCTAAATTACGCATACATCTTAGAACATAAGTCATGCAAGTCATCGTGAACAAAATTGCAGAACGCAACTTCGATCAAGATGCAGTAATCGGAGATTTATCACACAACGTTTATCAAAACAATATTAATTTACAAGGAGATCAAGTGTTGAGTTTTTTTTCATATGTGATTGTAACAGGTTTCATTTCTTGTAACTGCATTTATCGATTTTTTTCATAAAAATTTATACAGTGCCTCTGGTATCATTGTATGTAATATAAATAAAATGCCTGCGCAGATTATAACAAACGCAAATAGAACAGTAACAGTCGCATATTTATACTGGTCTTTTTTCACGCTTCCTATCGCGGCGAAAATAAAAGAAAATGGAAACCGACGTGTGTTCTTAAAATTTGCTTAGAAGAATGAAACAAATCTACTTTATAAATTGGCATACTGACTCTTTGTATGTTTCTTATCACGGTGCAGAAAACAGGCGATAAGAAAAAAAAGAAGCTCATCTTAACCCGTCCGGCAACTTTACAGCTGTTAGCTTTCAGTCTAATCCGTCAATCGTACGAACCAAAAGTCGATACTAGAAGTGGAAATTTGACGAGCGGACAAACATTATTTACAAACAATGCGTTAGCGCAGCGATCGTAAAATAACCACCACCCCAAGCAAACGGTATTTATATTTCTTCATCGACGCACTGCAACGTGTGTCGAAGCGAACGGGTCGCCAGCCGCGGCGGAACACAGAGCGCCGGTTACCCTTTCGACACTCGGATACTCTCAGATATCGTCGACTGGTTCCGATAAGGAAAAATGGCTTCGGACAAAAAAAAAAAAATTGTTACCGCAGGAAGTCGCCGGCTGATAATCCGGCGCGGCGAGTGCAGTTTTGACTTTAATGTGTTAATAAAATTGTAAGAGTTTTGTCGCTGGTGTTTTAGATGCGATATCCAGCGTGATGTATTGATATAATTTTACGTTTATTGCGTATACGTGTTTAACGCGTTCCGTAATTTCGTCGGTAATAAAAGTGCATTTACCTTTAATTTTTTTTTTTTACTTTCGTAATATACTTGTTTAATTGCTTTTAAATTATTTACGATCGCAAGATATTTAAGGTATTGAATGTTTTTCATTATATTTATATTATTATTTTTTTTTTGTAATTGCTGTATTTATTTGCTATCGAGTTTTTATAGGACATGTTCAGCACGCTCAGCGCATTGCTCTGTGTCACTCACCGAGGTTGGCGGTCATGATTTCCTGATCCTTGGGCTTTTTCTTCCTCGGGCGGCCTTTCTGCCGAGGGGGTGGAGCGGCGCCGTTGTAGAATGGCGTCTTTGGCACTTCCGGCTCCGCCCGGGGGAAATCCGGCGATGGGTACGGCGGGTAGTGGGGTGCGGGGGGCGGTCCCCCGTACGGCCCCGGGCACATGTGCGGCGGCCCCGGGACTCCCATGTGAGGCGCATACTCCGGCATAGTTTCGTAATGCAGCCTGTATTGAAAATTATACGTTTATTTTACATTGTAATCTTAATCTATACATACCCGATCGAAGAACAATTTTCGTTGGTACAACATCAATATTTAAGGAGCATAATTTAGCGAATTTTACTCCATGATATCTTTATAACAATGCGCATACCCATAATTATACTTTTATTAAATTTAGTTACACACCTTTCATATATTAATCACGAATGTGATGAATAAATAATAATTTATAACATTTTCTCTAGCTTTCTTTGAAAATGCTTAATATCTGTACGAGGGTAAATTAAATTTCCACACAAGCTCCTTCAATTCCGCTTATTGTTATTGTTATTCTTTATCACAATAATTTATTCTATAAACTCGTTGTGCTAAGAATTGATAAGTATGATGATTCACAGTTTTGAAACGGCAATGCGGAACGCGAGCGCCAACATCATGCGGTAGCAATACACGCGGCCTCTCATTTTAATGTAAATTTTTCAGGGTTCCGTAAATACCAAACCGCAGAATAAGGATAGTCTTTGTTGGGTTACTCTAATTTTCGTCTGTCTGTCTATCTATTCGTGTGTCAATGTCCTTTTTTTTAAAAAACTACTTGAGCTGTTTAATAGAAATTAAACATCAAAAACCTTAAATTGAAAACTATTTTTTACCAAATGAGCCAGAAAACATAAATTTACAAAATAATTCGACACACGTTTCAATTTATTTATGACTTACTTGTTCACTTTCCCTAAAACGTCTCTCTTAGCGCCTTTGAAAATTAGAAATTTGAGTTTTTTAAAGTTTCTAGTTTAACGCAATAAAATAGATTTGGGAAGTGTCCAAATTTATTTTTACTCTAAAAGTATCACACTAACTTATCATCAAAACGTATAAAGTATACTTTCTGGCTAACTACAATTTTGAAACTTAAAACGAAAGGGGACATTTTGATACAAACGAAATAAAAAATCAGAAAATCGTTATAAATCGAATCTTTTATGATATCACGCGACAGACCTATATTTTGCAAATAATTGTACGCGGTGTACATGCAAGAGCTAGTATTGGTATAACACGTAATAAGATTTGAAATTGATTCTTACAAAACCAGCTTCAAATTAGAAAAAGTACTCAACGTCGATCTTTAATCAAAGCTTCTTCGTATTAAAAACCAAAATGCATCCCTTCCTTTGAATAGTTATAATAAGACTTCCTCAAACAGCCCCGCCCACGTGGACTTATAATGAATCGCTCCATATTCTATATCGACCTAACGCGCCGTCGGCCGTGATCGCGATCCCGGTCCCGCTGTCGGTTTCGATTCCGATTGCAGCCTCGATTCGACGTCTATCAAATCGTCCCAGAAGAGCGTATATTATTAACGCGCATTAACGCACTACGCTAAATTATTCTATTAAGAAGCTCTCTCGCTGCCGTTCCAGGTCCTAATCCCGATGTCGCTAGCGATATCGATGCCGCATCGCTGTCGATCGTCATCCTCCCTTGGACATTGCCCTTACTAATAAAAGTCGTTCTGTATTCGCGCAAGCGATGCGAAAACTAATGCCAGCTGGCCATATAAGGTATTTCCATAACAAGATAGTATCTTCTTAGCCAAACGAGTGACCAGAAACGAACAAACAGATAGAAGAAGAATCTTTGTGTTTCATAATATATAACGATATTTCATTTTACATTTATATTCACAACTCGTGGAAGAACATTTCTTTTACAGAACTTATTGTTCCAATAAATGTTGTCCTTAATTTTATACCCGTACATTTCAATACATTTTCATGAATAAAACCATTAATTCTTTATTCAGTTTTATCGCTTACACGGTGCAACAAAATCGCCATTTTAATAAAAAAAAAATTACAGGACTGATCGAATAGGCAGATTTCGTTAATGCGTAGTTAAGGGACAAGTTTGCTTATATATTATTTACATAACTTAAAGAATTATAGAAGTAACAAGGTACTTTAATGTGATTTGTAAAGGATAATAAGCTGCTGTTAACGGTATGATAGAAACTTATACAAAAAGTTAAGAGTCTTTTGCATAACTTACACCATCACAATTTTTAAATTATTTATATAAGTTGGGTTTCAATCATTAACAAATTTAATCAGATTTTAATCTGAGATGTCTTAATGTATGTATGCATGTTTCAGTAAATTCTAATTTTACAGAAAGGAAATATGAATCTTAATATCTTTACTTACTTGCAATAGACGGCCGAATCCCTTATGCCAAAAGTGTCCCCTTTGGTCAAAGGGCTGTTGCATAAAGCACATGTGAAACAATGGACGTGGAACACGAGATCTCTAGCCCTCATCACCAATTCCGTTGCTGAGATCGTGGCTTGGCAACGAGAGCAGCGTTTGGAGCCGAACAACCTGTCGACGAAAATTCGTGATAAATTATCAGGAAATCACTTTACGCCCCCTGACATAACTTAAAAAGATTTATCACTTGGAATCCGATTCATGTTAAAGTACATAAAAAATTATAACACATAAGTGGTTTAACTAAAGTAGTTATTCTCAGCAATATTTTCTGCTCACGTAATTGCTACTAATAAAATTGCGAGACTTTAGCGTTTTATAACTAAATTAATACACACACTTGCGGAAGACAAGTTCAATCACGTTATTGAAAAGTCAAAATTGATGGTCAAAATTAAAATACAAGTATTTACTTAAAATAAGCACCATAACACAGGTATATACAAAAGCAAAATATTAACTATTTCCGAATTTCTAAATTTTTTTACTGCACTGCGTTGTTGCAAGAACTTCGACTGTAAGCTATATAGAATATAGTATATAGAATATAGTTTACTATAGCAATTCTAACACTCATTTTTAAAAATAAATAACATTATTAAGTCGCAAGAGCAGAATATCACATGATACATAAACAATTCGTGATCTAAGGTTATATTGATCTATCTCTTCATAGACAACATATATTTTATAATTTTATTTTGTATTTGTACATATATGTATATCTCTGATTCAGATCCTTTACGATTCAATAAAGCATTAAAAATGGTTAAATAAATTCATAACAAAAACATTTTAAAACAGGTAGAAATTTAGTTTAATTCTAAAAAATTGATTTTTTTTCAATTCTTTTAAAAGCCACTTACACTGTACGTTTATTTACTGGCTAATATGAGACACCATATTATTATAGTGTTAAAGCGGCGATGCATTTATGACGTTGTAAAATCTGGACCAGCGATAGTGTGCGGCTACACCTAGAAACCTACAGCACATAGGGCATTGTTCCAGCACTCGCTAAAATACTTGTGGTGACGTATTCGACATTTGTAAAGCTCGCTTTACCAAAAACGCCTATTTTCAAGGAACTCCTGGAGGGTTGCAGTTGTAAGCCTACGTTCACGGCGAGCAGCACGTCAGACGGATACGAGTACAAAGGCATAGAGTCACACGAACGAAAAAGAAGTTAACAGTGCATTCCTTTGCTTTGTACGCCTCATCCCTTTCTGTCCACTGGACATGCTCGTCCGTGAATATAGGCTTTATGATGGCCCTATATCGGCCTTTTATTGAAATATTACCTCTTTATACCCTAATTTTTATATATCAGTAACGAAGTGTCTAATAACTATTAGTACCTCCTTCTACATAGCATAAGTATGAGTCGCATACCACACAGTGCGATCTGTCTCATGCTGCGCGCACCTGTGGAGTATTGGATGACAACACGTGTTCCATTCAAATTTCCGGAGAACTTATTATTGGACAGTGCGATTCTATGAAGAAAGGGTATGCCGTTTTCTTCTTAAAAATGACATATTATAGTCAAGTATTTAATATAAAAAGATTTGTCATTTTAAATTCTTGTTTTCTCTTCTTAATCACATTCATTATTGACTTCCACCGAAAATATGTACATGGAAAACGTATTTCTTCTCTGCCCGCAAAGTTGGCAAACTTACAATTTTAAGGTTTAAGAGAGGAAAATATATAAAAAATTCTAGGTATTCATAGTTTTAAATAAAATTTTAATTATTTAGCCCTCTATAAAAGTTAATATTATAGTATACAGAACCTTGGGTATGCGAATGTGACTTGTATCTAAGCGTTTTATTTCTCGAGACTGTATTATAAATTTAAAATAGCTTTACAAAGGAAGCAACATTAATTAACATTCGACGAAATGATTATTTAGTGTATGATACGTGGCTGACAGATTCAGGACAATAAAGATTTTTATTATATACTTTTGTAATTCTTCCGAAACTAGCTTAATTACAAAGCCGCAGTACGGATCGAGTTTTTTATAGCGCCTAATATATGGGCAATATTAATAGCAAATTGTTGTTAAACCAACATGTTAATTGCTTAGATGACATTACAGATAGACAGCGATCGCGTCAAAAAAAAACGCAAAAAAAAAACTAAGCGACCATTTATCACAACGTATCCGGCCGGAAGGCTATTTTCCAACAATCACGATATGAGCGAACCTCTCGGAATTCTCAAATGAGTTCTTCAATACGGCACTACTAATTAAAAAAACAAACTAACGATTCGAGGAGTCGAGACTCCAATTCGTATTGAAGACCGACAAGCAGTCTCCATTTTCCTGGAGCGCCGAGTAGACCGACTTTCGGATGGTCTACTCGGACCGAATGGTCTACCACGGATCAGCCGGTGAGATACCGCCTCCCGGAGAGTCGTCGTCCTATCGTTATTGGAACTGGTTAGTTATAATAGGCCCGTTTTGCTCTTGTGAATTTAAGAATTGAAAAAAAAAGCGATGTTAAATTTCTCAGCGTTGCCTGTTTACGATACTTTATTGACAGATAAAACTTTCCCTTCGTAATACTCCAATTGCATCGATTTTCGCTATTAATATAATGTACAATTATACTACAATACTGTATTACGCTATATGCGGTCCCTAATAGTATTCTAATACCAGTTACGATGTCGGTCACCTCTTGGACATTGCTATATTTTTTCTGGTATATCCATTTTTTTTATTTCTTTCTTCATAGATTAAAAATATCTAGTATCTGAGATAATGTATCTCTATCGAAGTTTGGACGAACAATAACTGAACAGGGAAAACGGAAAACCTGGGCAGACACTAAACGTAATTACAGGTATGTTGTGATGGAAATCATAAAAGTCTGTCTATATAAGAACAGAAACCAACTCTAGATCAGGGGCCCTTTGAACTATTTTATTGTGCTCGATGCATTTCCAATTTACATCTAAGATTGAAAAAGAAAAAGCTCAATTTCCCCGAGGTGGCCGCTTTTCGAATAATTAAATCGGGACATTACCGCCAGTTAACGGGCAAGATACAAGATAAAAACGGAGGCAGCCGATTCGATTCCCAGCAGTGTGAGACGTCCCGTGTGGTCCAACTGCACGATTCTCTACTATCGAGATCAAACTATTTCCACTTACTACGAAATCGCTCCCGCGCACGACACCCGTTCCAAGTAAACGGGCTTAGGTTTTTAAATGGTTGCGCCTCTAATGAGTCATCGGTCGCATATTTGAAATTTATGTTGAAGTGATTTTTCATTAAGTACAGCTTCAATGAGTGCATTAATATTGATGGACTACGATAAAGAATATATTATCTGAGATTTAAATTAAACCTTTATTGTGTGTACTTCATTGCACGGCCGTTTATAGCTCGTGAATGTAATAGATACTTTTGCAACACATATATAATATTTAAAATTGCAACCAGTTTATCACTAGCAAGTTGTTTGTTTACAATTAATTTATTAATTCTTCACTGTATTTATGGTTTCTTTTGAGTTTATCTGCAGAAGAATATTTTTTTTCTCGTCTCAGTTTCTAACCTAGACTTCAGTATACACCTACAAATATTTTTTTCTACAAATATAAACATCACCAGTTATCCATTAATAGATGGTGTTGCGTTCATAATATAAGATTTGTCATAATATCATCTTAGAACGCCACATAAAACGAATTCAGTGGCAAATAATAAATTCTACTTTATTATTTGAAGTGTTTAAAATATTTTTCTCATATTTTGTGAGTTCTTACTAGGCTGTCACTAAAGCTTTTACGAAAATATTGTATATCAGTCAATAATTATTTTTAATAGTTATTAATGCACCGTTTTTTAGTAGCTTGGCCTGCGTCTCCGCTCAAAAGGATGTAGAATGAATGCCTACATATTTTTTTTTTCAAAGATCTCTCTATACGGTATAGAAAATTAATAATGTTTTAATATTCCATACTATCAATAATTACTATGCTAATTATTGGCTGTCTGAGACTCCAACCGCCCGCGTCAACTTAGAATGAATTCTTTCATTTTTTATATCGAGCTTTATACTAAGTTATCTTAACATCATGATCCCTTAAAACATAACCCGCCTTCATTACAAAATAAGTAGCCTTCATTCCCAAATATTAAATTAACCTCTATGGATTTCCATCTCAATAAAGTCAGTGGTTTAACCGTTTAAGCCTACCTATCAGACAAATAGAATCACTCTAGAATAAACAATACTAATATAGATATTATGTAACAAATCACATTGTATATGAGGATCATTTTTGTCCCAATGTACACGAGTACTATTTAGATAAATCAATTAGCAAATAATCACCAGTCTAAAGTTTAACCCACGACATCTCATCATACCTGTTGCATGCTGTAATCGCATGTTACGTCATGTGATTACAGCATGCAACAGGTGTAATTGAATGTCACTTTCAATGTAAAAATATGATTAATAATAAATCTATGTTACTATCCATCACCCGCGGCTCTGGTCAGGTGAACAAGGAGTGCATCACTTTGTTTATTTCTACCTCCACTTTTTTTTTAATAATTAGTAATGAAATTATTCTTTCGCGTCCATTTGTTTTTACAAATATACACAAACAAACAGATTATTACAGCTTAAAGAAAAAAAAAATTACAGAGGCCAATGCGTCAAAAGCTTTGCTTTCACACAAAGGGTCTGTATGACCACTGCGGACGAACTGAACAATGAGTTTTAAATTAGATTAAAATACTTGTGTATAACGGACAAGACGTCAACATCAGAGACGCACCGGCGTCATTCTCTGACGTCATCAGGGAGATAACAGCCGTCAGCAGCTGTTAAATCTCAACAATCAATATAGACTGAAGTAATCAATAATAACATGTAAACTTACATGTCATTATTAAAATACAATTAATAATAACATGTAAGCTCTTGTTATTCTCTTTAAAAATAATTTTAATGAATCCCTGGTCGCAGATTATCAAACATGCAGATATGACAATATTACGTAATGCTTAGTTGCTCCTGCGTTGCTCTGCCAACAGTTAAGAAGAAAAGGTAATTTAAAGTTAATTCTAATAAAAGTCTTCAGACAATGAAGCCATCGTCGGCGCAGATCGAGGCCTGCGGCCGAGGACGGCGGTCATGAACGATACTTATCTAATGCGCCGGCGCCGCTCGCCCCACTCCCTCCATTGTATTATATTGACTATACCTGACCTTTAAACTGGCTTTGTTGCTTTGGTGAAAATAGATAAAAACCGTAAGGTATAATTTCGTAAATATGCTCGAATGCGAAAAGCTATTTTGTGAAAGACAAAAACGGCGTACCGCATCTTCTATTCTGAATCGAGATAAAGCTAGAGAAATCTGGTCGGCCATTTCCCGGGTGCAAATTTCTTTATAACCGGCACATGAGAAGATGCAATATAGACCCTTTCTAAATGGGGGGACCGCGCCCCTAACGATGCGAACTTGTACGGGGGCGGGTCCGCGACTTGAGCGGCGTAAAACTAACCTCGACGCCAAACACGACTACTGTAAAACCCGTTTATCTGTGACTATCCGATATAATCTGTCGTATATACGGTACACTCGTGCGCACTCGGGAGTTTACTAACAAGATCACCAACATTGGTCTTCGGGGCCCACCGGCATTGAATCGACTGGGATTCGAAGCGGTTGCCGTGACAGAAATTGTTCGAAGAGAAAAAGAATTCCCCTTTTATAACTTTTAACTAAATCTTTTAAACTACACTACACTTTTTTTGTACAACTGCTTATTTAGTTCTTGTATACATAGATCGGTTATAAATTTACCTTTATTTCGAGGTAGATCTTTTTTTGTTTCTCTCCTTCTGCATTCTTTTCTAGTCAAGATTGTTGGCATATTTATTCACTGAGCAATTAAGTCATATAAACTATTTTGTAGTCTTCTGTGCGCTACTGTTTGCGAGCAAGATTTTAGGAAGGCACCTTGTAATATAAATAGTTTTGGTCCCTCCATCGCATAAAAGTATGCTTTATAGCAAATGTTGTTTCCAAGTACTGACGCGTCCGCACTATTCTTATAATTATCACATAAGGTACAATATACATCGATGTCAATATATAACCCGTGAAACCAAGTTTTTATACACCACTAGATGCTTCCAGCACAAAAGTCACTTGACTGGAAATTAATATTATACTATATGAATTATCACCACAAACTCCGAGTAGCTTTTTACTATAACCCAAATATTGCGACAAATTGGCAAGATACCGATATTTCAATGCCACGAATACAACAATAACTCGCACAGGCGGCGCGGCTGATGGCCTGTATTCAAATGTTTTATTATTACAGAACAATAAATATTGCAAAACATTATACAACACTCGCAAAGAAGTCATAATTCCTTGGTGCCGACCGTAGCGCAATAAAGGGGCGCTCACACTAGGCGCACGAGGCGTCGCAATGCTTTTTTTTCACTGCGCCGTCCACAGACCGCTGGAGAATTCCAAACAAACTAGGTTAGATATAGTTGTTTACATTATTAGAGCCTTATTATTTGTTTTATGTATATTTCCTACTAATACGTAGTACAAAAACCCTTTCTGACAGCGAAGGTTTATTCAAACAAAAGGTCTGCTTTTCGAAATCATACTTATTTTCTTTACAATCGCATAGGTATTCAAAAATATCATAGCGCATAAATAGAATAGTATGACCCCGATTCAACAACATAATATTACTATGTTACTTATAATACTGTGTATTGGAATATTACACAATCGTAGCATAGCGAAATGAGCCAAGAACAGTAGCATACTTAAGTTTATGATGGACCTCAATTAGGATCCTTTTACGCAATCGAGTTTAGCGGTGTCCTTTGCAAGTTATATAAGCTGCGTAACAGAAGATTATTCCGAAAACAATTTAAGTTTGCGATATTTACCGAGTGGATATCACACAATATTAATACATAACAGTAAAATTTGAATTTATAAAATAGATTTAATGTGAACAGAATATTTCACATTTATAGAAAAACATAGTGTCACGATAAGTTTTCTTCCATAGAAATTGTTCAATTTCGAATTGCATTTTGGATTATAGTAAAAGTTTGGGATTTTCTTATATTTCCTGTTGATTCTCAATTATATTTAATGCAGGTTATTCAAAAATATCGAAACACAGAGTAACACGCGATGGTAGATACGAAACTTTTACGAAGGAAAAGCATCAGAACTCCTTTATTGTCACGCCACCTATCCACCTAGATTTATGCAACAGTTGAAGCCGCAACAGTCCGCGAAGCAATGGCACGAAGTGCATCGCACTCCCGTCACCTTCACAGATACGTGGCTATACAAATGTTGAGCCAATTTTCGATTCATAGAAACCTTTTGTGGTACATCAGTTAGACGACTTGTGACGTCGTCGTACGAATTGATAATTATAGAGACAACATATTTAAAAATCAGTATAGGGATGAATTTAGTAGATGCTTCCTCGGGTTCTCCGACATTCACAGCTCCGTATATAGCACTAATTAAAAACGTGCTCATTTCTAAACCCGTTTTCGCGTGTCAATAATTTTAACGATTTGCATAAAATATTAAATACGGAGCATTTGTAAAATCTTCGGTAGTCCTCGTCAGTGGCAAACATTTCCAAATTTTACTCCAGTGAATTTCAAATGGTAACTATTAACAGTAAAATATTTTTAGGGTTCCGTACATAAAGTGAGCCAACGGGACCCTATCACTGAGAGTCTGCTGTCTGTCACAGGGCTCTATCTCTTGAACCGTAACAGCTAGACATTAAAAATTTGCACCGATTGTGTATTACTATGGCCGCTATAACAGTAAATACTAGAAATAAAATAAAGTAAAAAATGAAAGAGGGTCGCAACATAAGAAACGTGTTTTTTTAACATTATAACAAAATGCGGAACCTTTCATGTTCGAGTGCGACTCGCACTGACCGATTTTTTACATAACAAGAGGTTTATTTTATGAGTAGAAATATCTTCTATTTATTATATCTAAACGTGAACGTACGTTTATTTGCATGTTTGTCCTAAAAGCACATCGAACCACTAACTGTATTGGAATCTAATTTTGCATAAAAGTAGAGTTCTGAAATGGGATGTTGAATACTTTTAAAAGGAAAAAACAATATTGTTTTAGAACATATTGAACATGAAAATAGCAATTGGAAACGTAAAAAGATATTCTAGTAATATAGTCTAAGCTCTAACTTTTATTTGTTTACCAACGTGTGCCTCCGGCTTCGTCCGAATCGAAACCGTAACCGTGAAGGATAGCAATCGAAAAAAAATCAAGAAAGTAGCCAGGACCGGACTGGGAACGACATAATCGATCGACTTTGAAGTAATTCATTCTATGCGAATGCGGGCGTAACCGCGGGTAAAATTTAGTTTAAATATATAACCATATCTGTACGTACGAATCCGTTAAATTTTCTTACCACGATTTCTCTTAAATGCAGGGGAAAATATTTTGCTCTTGTACATTGTATTACTTTAATTTGACTTCAAGGGAATATTGTACTACATAAATTCTTTTTGTGATCTTTTTTCAACACAATTCTTAATTGCGTTAAACGACTGAGTTAGAGACAATATCCTCATACTTTGAGCTTCTATACTCCAATAGACCAATGGGGATTTAACTGATCCACTTGGGCTAATGCAAATCTATATTATTTATAAGATAGATTGATAATAGTAAATGTTATATGCGCACCAATTCAATAACTCAAAATGGTAAATGAAATAAACTCTCATTGATAACTAAGCTCCGTTTCTCCTTACGTGCCAAAAGTATAATTTCTAAAAAATATTTTATACATATATATTTTTTTTTTGACAAAACATAACAATTAAACAAACAATTGTTCTTATCGGTGTTCTAAAAAAATACGCAAAATACGACGCAGTCATTGGGAATTGCTGACTGAAGTAAAAATTTAAAACTATCAAATAACACAGTTCCTTTTTGATTTTCAAATTGATTGTGGTATCAAAAATTAAAATTTCATATTTTTTAAATTAAAATCGTCAACGCTAGTCTATTTTTACATCTATCGGCCCTCCAATTAATCTGTTAGTGTTACAGACTTACAATAATAAAGGTTACAGGCGAGATAGTCAAAAAAATTTACATAGATACGATATTATACAATGTAGGTACAACCTTCCACAAGTGCTGAGAACGCGTAATAATAAGGTATGTATAATGTCTTACAGACCGGTATATACAATGTATTTGCGTATATATACGTATATGTGTAGTGCCAAGAGGTATGTATGTACATATATAATCTATTGTAATATAAAAAGCTTGTGCGTTTGACTGAACGCGTTAATCTGAGAAACTACTGGTTCCAATCGAAAAATTATTTTATTGTTGGATAGCCCAGTTATCGAGGAAATCTAACGACCAAAAGAAGAGGAGCAGCAATGTAAAATATTGCAAAAGCCGGAAAATTGATTCCTTGTCGAGTTTTCTCAAATGGATAAGATAAATAAAATTTCAGCTATTTTAGGGTTGTATTACAGGTGCCTACGATCCACTTCCTCCAACCCTTTTCTCTCTTATCTGACGCGAACGAAGTTGCGCAAGTCATAGTATTATATACAAGTAACTATAATCTATACTGCTGCTGTCCAAACGCAGTATAGCTGTAGATGTTAACGTTAACACTTGTCGGTGACGTGAACTTCTAAAATTTTACCCATTACATAAAATCGTCCAAAAGCGCCCAAAGAAGTTTCCACCTCGAAACTCATGCTAGATCCCTCTACGTGTTTCCATCGGTTATCAAACAGTGCGTACAACAAGGAACACGTTTCGTTTAAATCTAACGCACGTCGCGCGAACAGTCCCTGTCCGGCGCGTTATCTCCGATCAGCAGCGCCCGGCGGCGACCGGCAGGCGTGATCGAAAACCTGACTCCGGTCTCGCCTAACACAATCCACTCGGCCTAACAGAGCTTCCTATCGTGCAATGTCAAAATTTATCTCGACGCGTCACCCGCGTAACAATTTCACAGCTTTTTAGGGTCCTCGTATTGTGAACGAAAAAAGAAAAAAAAAAGAAACGGAAAACCAAACGTTACGGTAAATCGACGATTTGTTCCTCAACGGCGAGGTTTCCCGAAGTGTCGGCCAAGACTGGGGATGAGAATCCCGAATGTGAACGGGGAGGTTTGTGAAGAAGGATCGATGCTGGTGTTACTCTTTCAAGCAAGAACTGCTTAATTTATTTAGATAAAAGTTTATATTAGTATAGCTTATCCGTCACAATAACATATATTCTATAATTTATACAAACACTAGTTTTTTTGTTTCGACTTCGCTCGCACGGATATGGAAATAATTACTTACTTTTACAACGATTGCCTATTTGTATAATCAGTTTCAAGGTGGGATAGAGATCAACACCAGTCAGTAATTAGAACCAAAAAGCAGAACCAACATCGAGATCCTGGTTGGGAGCAAGATCGTCAAATAACAAAATAAATAAAATAATTTGATAGGACTTTGTTTTTTGTCTATGAATATATATTGCTTTTTATTTGAATTGAACTGAGGGCGAAGCCAGAAGTGAGATCTACATCGAGACCGGAATCAGAATAGAGGACAGGACAAATTCTTTATGTATCCACGCGTACGAAGCCGCAAGCAGAGACTAGTGTCATGTCTTAACGTAAGAAAATTTCGGTTTCTTACCCTCATATCGCCATTAAACATTAATTTCGAGTAATTATCATATTTACTCATGATGAGTTAAGATCAAAAAGCTCGACTAACGTTAATACTTTTTAAGGTTCTATAATATTTAAAATATATGTACATACAATTTAAATATTATATATACAAACACGAGTAAGTATCAACAATTTTTTTTATTACACAATTTTATTTAAAATTTATGATTTCATTATCGAGTTACTTCAAATTTGTTCTTGAATTGTACGTTTGTTGTATATTTTATTGTTTTTTATAATATCTAATTCTTTCATGTCGACCAACAAAAGTGGTTTCAATCTTTTTTTTAGACAACTTTTAATATCCTACTTCGATCATTAAAAAAATTAAATGTTGCCCCAGATTCATATATGTGGCCTACATATTATTATTAATATATTCAAGTTGTGAAATTTATTATCCTTACCGTTACACGTTCTGTCACCAGAGAGTACTAAGCCGAGAAAATACTGTATACACGAATGCGCAGTTGGTGCGCGTACGCACACACACGCAATTCTAGACACGCAAGTTACATCCGCACCAGCGAGCAATGCGATAGTAAGTTGTGAATGTTATGGGCATTCTATAGAAATTACCTATATATACATAATGAAAATATTTGTCAAATTACAAGCCAAATTGCATGCAGAGCGGCAACAATCTTACCGCTTGAGATTAAAATCAAGAATATCGGCCGAGAACTTAGAGAATGGTAACCATTTGAAGATTGACAAAACGCCTTCATCGCCCGCATCTCTAATACAAGGGTCAGCCGGCATGTTTTTAAATACCCTTTGCTTCAAAGCACACGTCTGCGCGATTCTGTCTTCCGGTGGTTCCGCGACTAACAGTTTCATTTTTATACTCCGGAATCGTTATAAGTTAGATACCCATATTAAACATTTTTGTTAACTTGTACATACTATGTTTTCCTAATGCAACAACACTGTAATTCCATAACTCACTAACAATGATGAAAAGCTATCATAATAACTAATTATGAAACGCTGCCTGTCCTTATTAAGTCATACTTCTTTTGTGGCACACAATAAAATAATAGCAATGTTTGAACGTCTCGGTGTACGAGCGCAATTTCAGCGAAGTTTTGACACTCTGGAATTCATCATCGAATAGCATATCTCGATGAATTTCCCTCGTAAGTTACACGTACAACTTTGGGTATCATTATGGTATAATTAAGGGTCACGCTCTTGACATCCGACTTAAGATAACTGATAAAATTAAAAAAAAGACGCAGAAGTTGCCAAAGTTTTTGAAACATTTTTACTGACATTCCAATTTCGTCTATTAAATCTCTCAAATCATTTCTCACTCTTGCTATATCATTAATGAAGGGAAATATTCCACATATTTGTATTAATTAAGAATAAGCTATCGCTAGTTTAAATACGTAAATTTGAAGACGTCATGGAGCATTTAACTCATTAGATGTGAAAAAATAGGTTAGCCCTGTAGGCCAACCCTGAAACTTCCACTATTTTCAGTTCAAAACACTGAAAATATACAGGATGACGCGATTTTGAGTAAAAACGGTTTGTTTCGATTTCTTTTGACAACGATTTCTCACAAACGAATCAACCGATTTTGATTCAGTTTACGGCAATCGACGTGTATTTAATAGGTTAAGAGCTGATTAGATTTTGGAATTGATCGGTCAAGCTATTTTAAAGTTATTTTGAAAAAACCACTTTAAAAAAAAATTCTTAGTTTTTTGATAATTTCTCAAAATGTACAGGGCCAAATCGACCCAAACTTTCAGGAAATCTAAGTTTGGTGAAACTCTTTGAAACGCCGTTTAATGGGCTCGATTCAGTGAAGCCGTTTAAAAGTTATAAGAGGTTTAAATACATCCACACATTTTAGAAAATTTTCAATTTTCTTAGCGGGAAGTTAAAAAATTGCTGATCTCCATGATCTGTCAGTCAAAATTGTAAACTCCATTATTGATTGTATTGCACTACATTTAGCAGTTGTTTTTAATAAGTGTTTGCATGATGACGTCTTTTTTTGATCTGATGAAAGGAAGCAAATGTGTTCCCATATTCAAAAGCGGTAGTAAATCAAACCTCATTAACTGTAAGCCTGTATCTATACTACCGACATAAAATATTTTTGGAAAGTTGATCCTAAATCAATCTCTAGTACATTTT
>BGZK01003877.1:0-18453 GCA_005406025.1 Eumeta japonica
ATAGTCATGTAACTTAAATCTAAATGTCATTCTTACCAGAAATGTATTTTGTCTGCGAGTTATACATGTTTGTGACAATACATTGAAAGCAGATTAGCTAATATGTTTACGATAATTAAATAAACGTAACATGTTAAAAATTTACAGTAAATTTATCACGGAATAACTACTTAATGAAATTGATTTCTAACTGAATACCCATATAGCTTTCAATTCTGCAGCCGTCACACATGATTTTAATCCCACCCCACATCCATTTTCGCCCCAGTTTTGTTTCCTTTTCGGTCCTGGCCTAACTTGCGATTCAGTTTCGATCAGATTCTAATCTCATCCCGTCTACAATTCTCTGCCCCACTGGCCAATCCCAATTTCATACCAGTCACAATTCCAACTAGACGGGCCGGGAGTAAAGATTATATAAAAGAATGTTTGGGTGAAATCGATAAACTCAAAACTATTTGACCGATCATTATGAATATTGATATGTACATGTATCGGTTGAACATTACGGAAGTCGGTACATCGCAGCGCCACCTAGTGGCGAGTTGCACCAATGGGGATAGTATAAAACCTTCTCCGCGGAAAAATACATGCACATTCCAATATTCATAATGATCGGTCAAATAGTTTCTAGAGTTTATCGATTTCATATAAACAAACATCATATATATATAGTTAAGTATATATACTAATCTTTCAATACCTGTTTCTGAATGAGATTTCCTTTTTTTCCTTTGTACACGTTCTGGAGATTCACTTTTAATCTTGTGTTTTCTAGAAGGTGTAGGCAAAGGATATTCAACTGCTATTTCTTCATCTGATGAAGACAATCTATGAATATACTTTTCAGTCAATCTGTCAAAAGCGTTTTGTAAATTCTCTACCATCACAGTATACTCTGAAACATATTAAAATAAAATTCTATTAAAAGTAAAGATAACATGTAAAAATATATGAATTTATTTTTCATTAATTTCATTTCATTTAATTAATTTCAAAATTGAATCAAAGCTTAATTTTCAATTAAGTAAATACTATCGTAAATGGAAATCATAGATCAAAACATAAGAAATACCTGATAAATCAAATACATATTGCAATAATCAAAAGCTAGAAAATGAAAATATATTATTATAAAACTAATGAGGTTGTGTATATGCATAAAAAATATATCGATTGATATCATTTTACAATATTTTCATAGGGTTTTCAGTTTAGTAGCTAAGTCTGTAGTTTACGCAAATGAGTCATAAGAAAACACTTGTATTTGTTAAAATAGTGAAATGTGAAAATTCTACTATCTCACCATTATCTTGTCCATTATATAAACGACAATTATTTACTATTAGTTTAAAATCAGCTTTGAACATAGAGTAATCTGTGTAGTATGCATTGTCTAAACGTTCTTCCATTTTTCGCAAATCCATGGGGCGTCTGATTACTGCATAGTAATTAGGCGCATATTCTTCTTCAACAGGATCTAAGAATGGCCATGCGTCCTCATGAGCTGTTAATTGTTCTAAGACCTTGTACATGTCAGTTTTTATGTCCTCCTCCGACTGACTAAAACTGAAATACAAATAACATGATAAAATTTGATAAAGCTAATTGAAAAATTCCATTAAATTTAGTAGTAATCAAACTTTACAGTACAATAAGGAAATATTTCTTCTTATCAATAAAAATAAATTATCTTTACACCGAATATACTATAGCACAATTTGGTTACACATATTTATGTAGGTATTATGTTCTGGATACCAGGTGTAACAAGGGATTGCAGAACCACATAGCATTTAAAAGAAATCATGAGGACTATATATATTTATACACACAAACATATACACAATTATATATACTAGGGGGTCCGTTATTTACAAGTTGCCTATTTTCACTTGGATATCTTCAAAATCATTTTTTTTAACCTAAAAACAATTCTAGAAAAAAGAAAAAAAAAATTACAATAATATTCAACCCTGCCTAAATAATGATACTTTTCCCCCTTAATTAACATGGGCTTTTTGCATTTTTCAGCAAATAATTTTTATTTTGTTTATTGTACTCTTCGACTTACCAACACTACTTGATTCTGCTTCTAGACAGTGTCAATTTTGAAAATGCTTTACAAAATAATTTCAAAAGCTTACTTAACTATATAACTGCGTAACATCATTTTCAGTACTATTGTATCATGGAGCAAATATTGGACCAAATGTAATAAATTGACTCGGCTACGAAATATCTGATTACTGATTTTACTTTATGATGTAATTGGATTTAAAATATATATGAAATTGTTTTTATAAATTTTTACATATACTATATATCTTAGCTAGATAGAAAAAATTAATCTACTGAGTTTTCTTTGTGACTTGAATTTTGAAATGACTAATCAATTATACAATCGATTTTTGGGATTCAACTTTAAGACATCCACAGCATTAAAACTTTTATCTTATATTTTGTTTCTAAACACACATTAAAAATACTAACATTTGTGATGTTTTTAATTTTTTCCTGGTGCTGTTAACTGGCTCATCGTCCGATATCAATATTTCACCAGTGGCACTGGATAAGGAATTGTTTGTTTTTCGTCCCATTTTGACAGGGGGATCTGGAGGTGGTTCCCCTTTTGTAGGTATTGATGAGTTTTTTGAAGTTTTCTCGACGTTACATTTTTGTTTCTTCAGAGGAATTTCTTTGGAGCATGATGAGTGGTCTGATTCGCTTGATGAGGATCTTTTCGATCTGTAATTAAAAAAAAAACATTTGTCATGTATATTAGTATACAACATGCTAATTGTTGTATTTAAAATGTAACTAGTTACTTCCTGTTTGCGTTGCGTTGCGGTATTCAATGTTCTGTATTACAGAACATTGAATACCGGTGTATTAACACAGTCTATTTTAATGCAGAAATTGATTATAATCTGCTACTATTTAAAGCTTTTCATTATATTTTTCATTGTAATGTATAAAATTAAGTAATGAATGTAATATCAAATATAATGAAATCATTTATTTTCAGTACTTAGATCCTTAGAATGGCACATGTACTCATTGAAAACTACGGCTCGTTTGGAAGATGAATAGTGTTAAAGAAGAAGCACTACGAAAGTCGACAAGTTTTATTTTTCAAACTTTGATTCTACAATTTTGTATAAAGGATTAACTGTATATTGAATATGAACTCAAAGATAAAATATCCCATATTAATAAATGCAATAGCAACATCACATTAATAAGGTCCTAAAAAGAAAATGAACAGACAGTCATGAATATTTTATTAAAATTAAAAATTATTGTAATACAGGTGCAGAACTCTAACAAATAATATGTTTTTTAAAATTTAAAAACCAAATATACATTACAAATCTAACAATAAAATCATCAAAGTTATCTAGTCTAATTTTTAAGAAGCAACAGATGAATCGATTTAGTTCTACATACCCTTCTACACTTATACTTCATCACGATTTTAGTTTAGAAAAGAGAAATTTAAAATAAATAACTTGAAAATGTTAACAAATAGAAAGAAATTTTGAAATATTATTTCTTAGGGTACCTCTCATACATGTAAAATACAGATGGTTTGTTTTTTCTCGGCTATTTTATTATGTGGGGTACGGTTAGAAAACATATTCCAAAACATTTAGATATCCATTTGAACAATATTAAGCTCTAAAGTGCTAATTTTTGTTAGAGTTGTATGTCCCTCTATCAGTTAAATGATTATACCTGGTTATGTCAAACTAATCATGGCAGTAGTATATATAATGAACTTGAAAAGGAAAATAATCACAATTAAGTATACTTTACAATTTATACAGTAATAGTCAACTTACTTATGTGAGAAAGCAAAATTTCACACAAATTCCATGAAACATTGCTTAGATGACATTGTTGGTCGGGTAAAATGAATATCAAATACAAATATATGGACCACAAAATTATGAAAATCATCATTACAACATAATTATCATAACATCATTACAAGTCCTATGTGGGTCCATTATTAGGTGTTATAAGCCATTATACCATGAATTCAACTAATTAATTTATAGTATCTAAGAAAAAGCTTCCTCCTAAGGCTGCATATTGTGATGGGCAACTATGAAACTTTACATTGAGCGAGACCCGACACGTACTTGGGAGGTTTTAAGCTATCACGGTAAGATTGAGCAGTGGTAGCACAATGGAATGAACCAATTAGCATTGAATGTAAGTCAAAATAAATTACTCGCTCTATCCCTCTGAGATCATATTAAGCCAGTGTTCCTGCATATTGTTGCCAAATTAGTGACAAAGAATAATTAACAGCTCCTAATTGGCACTGAACCAATATGAAAAGTTAAGGTCTAAGATTTTCAATTTGAAATAAAAAAGATTGTGGGAGCTTTTACCTTAGGAGTGGAATAATTGAATTCTAAAACTAAATGACAATAACAACATTTTTTAAAAGGAAAGAAATATTTGCTTTCAGTATCATATAGTGAGATATAATTTTAGAGTAAATAAAAGATGTTATACATCCAAAAAAATTAATACAGTCATGAGCTATGCCAAAGATTTTTAATAAATTCTAAAGAATATTAACATGTTTGGTATGTCTTATATAGATATACTGACAATTTATCAATATATTAAAAGTAAAAAAATATTTAAATGAATATAAGTCAAATAAAAAAAATGCAATAATCCCAAAACAAAACCTACAAATTAATAAAAGAAAATTAAAATTTATTATATACTGATACTGAAGAAATTATGAAAAATATATAATTATTAATTTGAACAAATAAAAAGTCTTTCACATATGGATGTTCCTTAAACTTACATAAATACCAAATATGGATTTTCACAAAATTTGAAAAGAAAAAAATTATCTGGACAAGGAATAAAAAAAAGCACATTAAAGAATAAGTAGTAACTTGTCAACTTTCAAAAACAACTAATAGATAATTAAAAAATCCTTTGAAGACTGATACTACTAGAAATCAATATATTAATGTAATAAAATATGAAAATAATTTTTCTCAATACATACTTTAATAAACTTCTTCTCTTAGCCCTATTCTCTCTGTCGACTTTCCCTTTTCCTCTCCTTTCTTCTTCTGGATTCTTTTGTTCACTCTCACTTTGCTTATTTTCCTCTTCTTTTTGTTTTATTTTTTGTAAGACACGACTGGATGTACGACGTGGCAACTCTAATAACCTTCAATTCACAATAAAAATCACAAAATCATTGAACAAAAGTTACTTTACTAAGATATGTTACTAAAATAATTCCACTTTATTAAATCTGCATAACATTATTTATGCTGATAAGAAATTGGTTCATCTCAAAGGCCATCTATTAGTTATGAGTTCATTGTTATTTTCATCTCTACATTGTAAATAATACTAAAGATCTGTGATGCATGTTGCAACTAAAAATAAGGTAATCAACTAATCTGTATAAAAATGATTAGAAACATTGCATTTATTAATATATTTCTGTTTTCAATTTTGATATTAACTAAATTGAAAAGTTATAGAATGGGGATTTATGATTTTAATATTATCGACTAAATTACTTCTTAAAATGACAATACTCATAAAAGGGACATGTGAAATCGATGTGAGATAGTTAGGCATTGAAAGGACTATTTAGACTCTTAGTGTTGCTGTATCTTTATTGAAAAATCTTTTTGGGTGAAGTTTTAAACACAAAGTAAAACCCAGATTGATTGGCTGATACATTTTTATCAATATAAAACTGTTGAGCCTGAATAGATTTGAAAATAGGTTCCTTATATAATGTAAATAGTGCACATTCTCTATAATGCACTTGACATTAATTGGTTTAGATTATTATTATTCGCTCAGTTCCGGAGGTTCCGCCGTCGCGATCGGTCATCTTCGGTCCAGTGTCCTGGACCACCGCTTAGTATAGTGTGCTACTGTATGTGCAGTATTCCTTCGAGCCGCGTTCCGGAGTGTCGGGCTCCGGGCGTTTATAGTATGTGTGGTGCCGCGCAGTATACATCGCGCGGCGACAATTAAGCTACGTGCGTTCGTCCCGGTGATACGCTCCGGTTTACTGCACCGTCTGCATGCAGAGTCCGCGCGGTTTCTGTGCCTAGAAGCGCTCCCCGCAGGTTCAAGCTTCAAATACCGATCGCTATTTTAGTTATTTCGTGTGTTTTTACACACATAACACATTCAAAGTTGAGTGAAAATTTAGCAAACTCCAACTTTGAATTCGCCCAATTCAATGTAAGGTGAGAAACATGCCGAGGGATACATGACAAGGCAGTATAAAGAAATGTCATGTCACAAGCATCAACCTCATAAAGCTATGGCATCACTGTAAGATGAAGGCTGGCATTGATCCTAAGTTGGGCATACAAAATACACGAAATGGAATATTGTATGATAGATTATACAGCTATTTTTCTGAGTTCTCGGTTTTTGCTGACAGACAAGTTTATGTTGTTCTAAGTCGCAGAAGTTTACTAAACGAAATTCAAGTAGACCGAACTTGATTGCTTAAAGTTAATAAGGAAAGTTCAATGTGATATTGATGCTAGATGAAATGGAAAATTATGTTTATATGAATGATAGAAATGTAAATTTCTTGCCATCATAAAATATTTTAAAATCAAGGCTCTAAATAAATAAAAGTAACACATAAACAATAATAAAAAACATATTTCAATAGTTAATGAAACCGCTAAGTAGAAAATAATTTATACTTATAAAGAGTTTATGTCACAGAAATAGAAAGTTTAACAATAAATCACGTTTAATAACTCAAAATAACTTTAAAGGAAAACTTAATTTATTAACAAAATAATTCAAATTATAGTACAAAGCATGGGGTATAATTTTCTATATCTTAATAATAATTCTACTATACTTGTTCTTTGTAATATAAAAATTCTAGAATTCATACGGACTACACTTTTATTCATTTCCACATTAAATTAATTCACTCTATTTCTACTGTTATAGCTAAAAGTTCTGATGTATTCCTGCTACGATCGTCATGTGGGAATTATATAAATAAATTAAAACACATAGGTAGATTAACAAGTAATTAATTTTAATTCTGTGTATACTATGTTTTGCTAAACACTATTCAAAGGTAATTTTTACAGACAACAAATCTCAGTATTAATGCTTAACTGCTAACTGTTAAGAATTGCTGTAGCTTTTATTGTCAGCACAGCAGCATGATATGATAATGACCATATGCAAAAACTTGGACAACTAAAAAAGAGAGCTCAATACACTATACATGCCTATAATATTTTAAAGTTTCACTTGATTTTCCTAGGATCCCATCATTAGATCCTGACTTGGTGACTATGGGACCACCTCGGAAGTATACTTTATCAAGAAAAACAAAATTACGAAATCGGTCCACAATTGATGAAATTATTGCTGCATATACATTTAAAAAATATATATATACAGACAAACATAGAACTTCCTCCTTTTTTTGAGATCGGTTAAAATATCAAAGTAATGAACAAAGGAAATAAAAACCTTTTCTCAGGACATTTCCTCTTGAACTGTTTGTGTACTTAGTGAAATTACTTAATGCAGTAATACAAGTACAATTTGAAGGATTCTATATTGTACAATAAAATTGACATTTGACATTGACAAAAAAACTAAAAGACAAGATTTTTGAATGTGTTACACAGAATAAAATAAACTTTTCCTTTCAAACTTTTACTATCAACTTATAACATCATTACACAATTTATATGATATAAAAGCTTGTCACGAGATTTAAGTACTCATATTTACTTAGGTTGAAAATTTTAAAAATCAATATCAATCCGATCAAGTTATTTACTTGTTTATCTACATAAGTAAATTTTGGGAATAAACATAAAATAATTATTAAAAGTGGGCGATAGTCACAACAATCCAAAAGAAAATAATGTGCAATAGTTTTCAATGTTTCTGTCTTTCTTTTTCCCTGTCTCTTTGTATATATTTCGAGTAGATTAAGAATATAGTATTCAGCATTCTACTCTGCATGGCCATGTATAGCCCGTGTATGGTTCAGAGCCCATATACAACAGTAGAGTGGTGGGGACGTAGACAGCTACGAACCATCACATAAAGAGGAGACAAAGGACAGGGAGACTATATAGAAACGCATTCTATCTCATTCTCTCACAGCCTACAAATATATACATTTATAGCTATCTCTTTTTTGTTACACATTTTCATATCATAAAATCCAATTCATACCATCACAAAAGAAATTTCACAATATAAAAATATGAAGTGAAAATATTATTAGCATTTTGAATTAAAATATTCATTAGTTTTAAGTTTTAATAGAGGCATAGGAATAACAAATAATTTTACAATTGATTCTCGTCTAAAATTGATTGTTACTTTATTTTAGTCTGTATGCTGTCAGTGACAATCAACAGGTCCCAGTTTCATTGTTATCACTTTGTGTCGTTTTTGTTGGTCATATAAATGCTGGCGAAATAATGGAACAAATAAATATACAGTAAAAACTCGATCATCCTGCCCTCAGTTATACGGATTCGCGATTATTCAGACTACAAACCGCGACCAATATATTAAATACCTACAAGTCGAATTTATGCAAGCATGAACGTGCCAGAACTGGCATTACTCCCGCCCGAGCCCCGCGGGATCGCTGCTCACGCTTTCCTTATTGTTTTAGTCAGTTAGAAATTGTTATTCCACTCTTGAGTGCCTCTGTTAAAAATGTTAAAGCGTAAGAGAGTGGTGTTATCCCTTAAAGACAAAATAAATATTATTGATTCATTAAAAACAGCTCTCAAGTGGTTTGAAGCGTGATACTGTGAGTTTACTATAGCTGAAATGAACTGGTGACATAGCAGCAATGAAGAGAAAAAGTGGCTAAATGGCAATTACCAAATACATATTGTTAACCAATTATACATACATATCTAAATATTTCACAATTAATGCTGCAGTATTTTAGTACATATGTACAATGTATCTAATCTAAGAAAATATGTATGTACATACATATAAATAAGTGCATACATTGTATGTTGGATAATGTATCTGTTAATAATTTCTTAATAAACATTGATTTTCGTTAATATACTACATATGCATGAAGCCCGCTTTTCTTTATATATTAGATTATCCGAATGCCTAACGACAACAATTAGTCTGGTTAATCGAGTTTCTACTGTACATATAAATGTTGAAAATGAATTAACAGATTTTATTGTAATAAATAATTATAACAGATGAAAAAGGAGAGCTGATTTTAAAGCAATTACTGTAAAAAATGACAATTTAAATGATTTTCCTTAGCTTACTGAAAGCAAACTAATTCTCATTTCTTTAGAAACATCAAAGCAGGCATGGTCGTGTTATGGCAAGCATCTAAGCGGAAATTATGTTTTTTTTTCATAGAATTGTGCAGGGAGGTCAGCAGCAGCCTACTTCGAGAGCTGTCAGCTTTAAATACCTCATGGCCATTTAAAGGATACAGTCAGTCTAGACATATAAGTTGAAAAACTTATTTTATTTACATTTTAGTTGATAGAAATGACAGAGGGAGGAAGGGAATAACTAAATAGTATTGTAATTGCATTGTAGGCAAACGGACTGTAGGCTGCTGCATGCCTGCGATGTGTGTATGATACATTTCTTGGGCTAGGTACCAAGAAAATATATAACCACCTGCACACTTTTTAGATGATATAATTGAAAACAAATAACATGTAATTAATGAAGTGTTTTATTTCAAATATCTCTTCACTCATGATCGTAAGTCTATGAATTGTATGTCCCTTAACATTCTGACAGTATTAGTACATTAAGTATTTGCACATCTATCTGAAAATGTTCACTGTACTCCATAAATCAGATGATGTGTATTTACATAACCTTAGTTTTAGTAAGTGTCTAATAATTCTACTCTTTCACACTGTCAAAGTCTGCTGAATTTATAGTAAGCATTTGTTAATATATAAGCTATAAATTGACAACTCTCATCCTTTTACATTTAGCATGGAAACATTTCCGCCTCCTTTGCAAATTTTAAACCTTGTTATGCATATTGACTGTTATTTGAAATTTACTAGACTTACACAGATTTATCATGTCTTTTGATTGATAAATAACCATACAAAAATGTATGTGATTGTTGCTTGAAGTGGTCGACAGATGTGGAAACCACACTAATGTTAATTATCTTAATTTAAAATTATATTTTAATTTTTGATATAACAATTAATTTGACAATCTCAAAAAACCACTTATATCACAGTTTTAAGTTTTCTTTTCTGTCACCAATCGTCATGACTGCCCTAGCCCTTTTTTTTATATGTTGTTTTGTATATTTTTGAATTACAACTATAAAAGTCTATTTGTTACTTCTATGTACAACGTAATTGATGCATAGGATGGAAGTTCCCAACCCAAAATAAAAGGCGAAGCATTGTTATTTCATTAATTTTGTCTTTAGTTTAGAACTAGTAATACTATAATGTTATATTAAGTTAGAGGGTCAGTATAAGTTTGTACACCAAAGATTCAATTACAATTCAGCCATTTTTAGCATTTACAATTACTATTTTGAATAACTCAGCTATGCCGTGTACAAATTCGAACATCATGTCCAATCTATAAAATGAATTATTAATTATAGTTACCTGTAACAATTGTATTTCAATCAAACATTTAGAATATTTTCTAGATCAACAAACACTAACGCTTTAATGCTTAAACCGTGGTAGTTCATTAGTTAAAAGCATCGGGTTTGTATTAGAAAGTACCATGTTTGATTTTGACCACAGTCGTAACCCTGACCACATAATAAATGTCAACCTGTTTATATCTCGGTTTTGATGCTACTTTAAATGAAGAAATATAAAATACTCATTATAATATATGACTGAGCACCTATTATAAATAAACTAAATTTTGCTTATCGAAAATAGGAAATACCATCCTTTTCCACAGCTTTTTACATTTTATTTTTGCATTTTTTAACAAAACACTACGATGTCAAGACAACATTTGACGAAACTGCACTGAATGCAATGAGTGCTGCTTTAGCACTCATTTACTGCGGCCGTTTTTGAGCGCGGAACTGTGCATCTTCTCTTTTTTATAGATCAATGAGTAATTGACATTATTTATGTTGACAGATACTTCTGAAAAAGCTTTATAAATTTCAAATATATTAAACATTCAGTATTGTACTGATCATCAAGTCATAAGACACTGGTCATGATTTTAGTATATCATGGTAGAGTTTAGAGCTCATAAACACTGGTGTCTTTTCTGCATTTGAAATGAATGTCAAATGAAACTGCTTGTAATCAGTGGTCTTGACAATTGCAAATTGGTCTATGGTAAATAAAGTCAACATTTGCAAAAAACTTTGCATATTTAGTATGAGGCAGTGTTAAAAGAAATTTTGAAAAAAAGCACTAATGTTAGTTTTACTTCAGCTATGAAAATGAAAAAGAATGTATTACACAATGATCATCATTGCTACAGTTTTTACATCTGTAATTCCAAATATATTCCTATCACTCCCAGATTTTTTAGTACTATAAGACTTCCCGACCACCAGCTACATCCCCAAATCGAGAAGTTTTAGTAAAGACTGATAGCAATAATTTGATAAAAATCATTTGAAAAACGATAAATGTATAACTTTATGTACTTATGATGTGAATTAAACCAAGTCTAATATGCCGATTGTAAAATTAAGCATAAATTTTACAGACATTGATGGACAATTGGATAAAAGTATAACCTGCTGATAAACCATTTTAATTATGAATTGTGGAAAATGTTCGAGTACCCACATAGGGTGGAAAATGTGGATATGAACTGTATTTGCATTTTAATAAAAGTAAGGAGGAATTTCATGTATAAAATTATTGTTGATAACCCCATAATTTAATAAAACACCACTGACTGATTGACTTATCACAAAAACCAATTGACTTGAAATTTGGCAGTTGCTTTTTTCAGGTCATAGACATCGGATCGGATTTTATACAAATTCTATCCAACAAAATTATGATTTTATAAGATCTTAAACTATTAGTCTAATTGACTTGAAATTCAATATAGTTACTATTTTCGGGATGTAGACACTCCTAAGAACTGAATTTGTGCAAATCCAATACAAACAAAAAACCTTTTATGAGGTCTCTGAAACTATAGATCCGATTGATTTGTAATTCAACATAATTATTCTTTTCTATACGTAAACGCTCATTAAGAACAGTTTTACGCAAATCCTATCCAAAAAATTCATTTTATTCAATCTCCTAAACTATAGGTCCGATTGACTTGAAATTCAGCATAGTTAATTTTTTCTAGACATAGACGCTCAGAGAAGATAAGTTTTATGCAAATCCTATCCAAAAAAAATATTTCATCATTTTATGTCTATGTGGATGTAGCGCCATGGGCAAAAGCTAGTGCAAATATATAATTCAAATCAGAAATCACTACTGCCAAACAAAATAACTATCAAGTTTAAAAATAATTTAAACTTGACCTTAGTATATGAATGCAAATATTCTTTTGTGTTATCAATAACACACACTCTTTCTGTTAATCAACTCTATGTTTTTTTTTTTACTTTTTGCTCGAGTCTCATGAGTTGTTGACAGTAGAGATCAAGATTAATGGTTTTGCCTGGCAATAAAACCTCATTATGAATAATACCTTTCCCAATTCACCATACACTCAGGATCATTTTATTGTGAGTTAATCCGGGTTTCGATATAGTCTGTGGAGCTTGCTTGTCTTTTGATCATGATATTTTTCGCACATTCTAGTCATAGGTAATTCATTTTTCATCACCAGTTATAAATCTTTTCCAAACAATTCAATTTCATTATGTTCCAATAGAGAATCGCAAATAAATACACAATTCGTTAGATTTCTTTCAGTGAGCTGGTATGAGACTGCAATATTGAGCTTTTTGAAATGGGTCAAAACTATTTTGTGGTCGAACCCCAGTTTTTTAGCTAAGTCATAAGAACTAATATGCCAATCTTACTTTACTTTTTCCAAAAAATGTTATCGACTTTATCTGCAACAGGTTGACCAGAGCAAGGTTCATCTTCGACATCGAAAATTGTTTGGTGGCTTGTGTCGCATTTTCCTCTTTTTTGTAATGAAATAAATAAATTTCTATGTTTGACTCACTCATTTTGGTGGAAAAAAAAAAAAGAGGTGGGACACCGTTTTTACTTTTTATTTATTTTTTTAAAGTCATCTATTTAATGGTATCCAAATTAGCCAGATACAAACAACAGAATCAAAGAGATTTTAATGCAAATTTTCACTTATAAAATGAGAAAAAACTCTTTCCCTGACCTAATATGTATATATATACACACATATACATATAATGGTGTCTATGTCGTAAAATCACATAAAAATTACAGAATGTATATTTGTATGGGACTTTGATAGTTCAATGTAGAACCATTTATAGATAGTTTTAGGATTCTTATAATATTATTTTTGTTTGGATAGCTAATGACAGTAATTTGTTATCATGTTATCCATAAATAGTAATTTGTTATCACTACTATTAATGCCCAAGGGAGGACCAGATCAGCGTTGAGACCTGTATTGGATTGATTGATAGTGGATCTGCCTGGATCCAACAGTGGAACCAGAATTGATATCCATAACAGGATTGTGATAACAATCAAAATTGACAGTAAAATCGGTCAATATAGAAGATAAAGGAATTCATTCTACGTCCATGGGAGAGAAAGTGGGGGCACATTTGAATAGTAAAAAAATAGCTAAGTTTAAATTGATGACCAGGAAATGGGCAGATGATCCCTAGTCTCTATAAAAGCTCCATTGTTTGCGACAGAATAAATAAGGTATATACTTCCTGGTTTGACATACATTGATGAGTTAAATTTGTGTTTGAAATTTTATCTATCTTATATATCTATCTATCTATCCATGAATATGTTAAGTGCCATGGGACCACTATACATCCCTATGTGTAGTAGTACCATGGATCTTCAACTTATTCTTGGATAATTGTCTGTATTATTTGGAAAAGTATGAATGTGGACTATGGGCCTGTTCCACAATCTTTTAGATGAATTTTGATTTTACAACTATCTTGTAATAGGGATCTTTGGTAAAGCATAATTAAAAAGAGATTATGGCTGAGGCCCTAATGCTGGATGAGCTATCTTGTATGCCAAGAACAAAGTAATGAGTGCTAGTCATTTGAGAAATAAGTATACAAATATGTGCTGCCAAATGCTAAAAATAATATCACCTAAGTTATTTATATATATAAGAGATTTCTACATATATAGTGATTTCTGAGATATCGTGATGAATCATCACGATATTTCAGGAATCATAAGACCTATAGACTTAAAATTTGATATGAATATTCCTTTCGGCGCTTAGAGGTCAGCTAAGAACGAATTTTATGAAATTCCACTTGTAAGGGGGGTTGCGGGGGCGTTAATTAAAAAAAAATCATATTTTCAAACTATAGCTTTTATAGGTATAAAACTTGGCCAGAATATCTTTTTGGTATGTTTGAATATACTAAGAACGAATTCTATACAATTCCACCCCTAAAGGGCTGTGCGAGGGCATAACAAATATAAAAAAAAATTTATCATCCAAGGAAATATGATGAAAAATAAAGTTAAATCTTTATATGTAAAGATAAAAAAAATCCAATGTCATGATGTTTGTTCATGATAAACTTTAAAACAACTCAACCAATGTACATGAAACTTGGCATTTATGTGTAATTCAGTCTAACTTGAAAGAATTTATATTCTGAAAGGTAGCGTAATTGTCAAGTCCCCTATTTTTATTATTTTTTTCAGATTTTTCATTCAAAAATGCACACAAGCATAAGTATTAATTTCCTTAGATCCTTGCCTCTCCATATATATAAGACAGATTGACAAAACTATCGCCACCAATTCGCACCACATTAAATTAAAAATCATTACTATACTTAACTACTTACAACATATTTTACTATTGGTATCATAATTGAAAATGGGACAGGGAACAGAATTCCAGAGCCAGGGCCTGATCTGAGATTGAAAATAAGACCTGGATGAAAATTGTGTGTGGGATCGGCATCAGAATCGAGAGCCTAATCGGGATCGAAATACAAAAGATGAAGGAAATGTTTGTACTGAACTTCGTCCAAATCGGAACTGTGATTGGTAGCAGAATTGGAATTGAAAGCAGAACAGGGAACAGAATTAGAATAAAAAGTGGAATTAAAATTGAGAATGGGACTGGGGTTGATAACAAGTATGAAATCTGAATGAGAATCCAAAGTGTAACTGTAATCGGAAGTTAATGTGTGACCACGCTTGAGATTGAATCGATCGCTAGAAAAAATGAAAGAATTCATTCATGTCCATGCTGATGAAGCTGCGAACTGTATGAACAAGCCACTCACAACAAAGAACAGGACAACGTCTACCAGCCAGCTAGTTATATATAAAATAGACACTTGAAAGAAAGTGTACATTTTACTGAATATATGTTTAGGGATGGACAAATTGAAAAAATATATCGATATATATTATATCGTTATTATTCAACATTATCGATAAATATCATGTAAAAAAAAATATTGTCATTTTGATATAACGATAATATAGATATATATCGACATATGTATTTGCACATTGTCAAAGTATTAGTATATCGCAGTCCTTCCGCACGCTCATAAGTAAAGTTACGGCACCCGTCATTCATGTCATTGTCTGTTGTCATACATAGTATCTTAGTGGTTTGTGGTTATGTCAATGTTATTTATGTTTTAGGCAAAGAGAGCATAGCCCTTACAGCCGATTTATTCATTCATTGCTTTCTTTCTAGGCTGCGTTCGCAAACAAGTTAGGGCCAGTTTATCAATCAGTGATTTTATTAAAATAGCGTTTTTAAAACTATAGCGTAAGAAAATAAATCGCTAATACTGTGAATTGGTATACCAACTGGCAATTTATTTTCTTATGTTGGTAGTTTTCAAATCGCTATTTTAAGAAAATCACTGATTGAAAACTGGCCCTTAAATTCCCTCGGTAAAGTGTAAAGTGAAGGATAGCTTTATGCAAAACATTAATGTGCGACTGAAACAGACTACTGTCAGGTAATAATTAACTTGGTTAGCGCGGCCCTAATGAGAACTGAAGTCGAGCAGGGCTCATAAAAAAAATTGAATTTGATATCCGGAAAATAATATCGATTATTGAAATATCGAAATTTAAAATATCGACGATAATTATCGATTATTTATTGAATTAATATAGATATTTTGATATATCGATATTTTTTACTCAAGCCTAATTTGTATACTAATAAATATGTGAACTGTTTATTTGTTCTTATTGGCACAAATATATAATGCAACTGAAAATTATTAATAATTAGAACATCATTGTTTTGGATCAGTTATTATTTTTGACATATCAGTCTCAATGCTATCATCAATGATCCACTTAAAACAATGTTTTGCACACACTGGTAATCATACAAATGGAAGTAAAATGCTGTTTTATTTTCTATTTCTAAAGCTCTTCATTATTTTCTTTCATATTTACTTTAATGCATAACTCCAAATACAATTTCTGTTCATAAATTATAAATTTTTTGAAAAAAGATATTAGTAATCTATTCAGAGCAGAACTGGAATTGGAATCTAGAACAGAACGAGTATTATAACTTTGAGATTGACAAAAGGAATAATATTGATGTAGTTGTATTGTATACATATGTTAATTTATCAAAGTTCATGGTCAGATGCATGTCTGCATATAGTGGTAACATAAAGCATAAACCAACCTTGACCCTCAAAACTGTTTTACCATGAATCCTCATCAAACATCTGGAATATGGAAAATCTAAGCAAGTATTGTTTTTATTTATCTTATCTGCTAACTAATTAGATATAATTTCTATATATGTTTTGTGCCCAATCAGTATATCTTTAGAACACATCTACCAGTGTTAGGAGTGTTAAATTTATTAACAGTTGTGCTCCTAAAGACCTCACATACATCCATGCAATGAGTATTATTTCAAAAGGTGACAGAAGACTCTTCACTAGAAGTCACAGACAGTCACTAATGTACAGACTTGTTAATTGTCACAGAATAACTATCACCAAATCATTGCCCAAAATGTCACAGGCAAGTGTCCAATAACATCTATTTGTAAATATTTTGGTCATTTGAACAATATTAATTTTGTCACATTATTATTATCTTAATGTTTTAAATTTCACTCGATTCCATAACATTTAACTTTAAGCCTTTCCTATCATATATTTGGCAAAATTATATTCATCTCCTTCATTGTTTTTATAAGGAGAAAATGTTTTTTATATCCAGTTTCGAAACAAGATCTAGTTTGAATTATACACATTTTGCATTTGTCACAAGTTAATATGCATATTCTCTTTTTTTTATAGTATGTCTTTATCACTATGCAATGATTTTGAGTTTTGTATGTTTTAAAAACAGTATAAATATTATGTTTTTTTAGTATTTTGGAAATCTTGTTAGATATTGTGCCATAAACTCGATACTTGGAGTCCCACACAAGATCTCTAGAAAATCTAATTATTGTGTACTCATTTGCGATTCTCTATTGAAATGTAATGAAACCGAACCATTTTTGAAAAGACCACTGGTGATGAAAATAGGATTACCTACGACAAAAATGTGATATCATCATGTGCATCATGGTCAATAGGCAAACAAGCTCCACAAGCTATATAGAAATCTGGATTAACTTACAATAAGTTGATGCTCGTGTGTATGATAGGATTGGAAGGGCATTATTCATTATGAGCTTTTACCTCCAGACAAAACCATCAGTCAGGATCTCTACTGCCACCGATGAGACTTAAGCAAGAAGTAAAGTAAAAACAGCTGAAATTGATCAACACAAAGGGTGGATTATCCACTACGATAATGCCACATCTTACACATTTTTAGCCACTCCACAAATATTGAAAGTTTAGTTGGGAAGTTTTAATTAATCCACTATATAGCCCTGACATGGCACCCTCAGATTTCCACCTGTTTCGGTCTCTTTAGAATTCTTTAGATATGTTATTGTTATTAAGTATGTTAGGTTATGTATGTTGTTTTTTATTAATGAGTTCATCAATGCATTTATTATTATATTCATTTGCTAATGTATATTGTCAATAAGTACTTAGTTCTAAGGACAAATTTTGGAACTAATCAACATAAAATTATGTCATTTACGTATCTAAAATAATGTAGTACACTATTGTTATTAGTTGTATACTTCTTTTCAAGTTCATTTATAAACTCCACCAGTGATTAAAAGTAAACCCATGGCTACTCTCTTTGTGAAGGTCAAATTAGCTGTTGAGATGGAGTAATTTTGACTCATATA
>BGZK01003878.1:0-18450 GCA_005406025.1 Eumeta japonica
CTATATATGTATGAATGCAGTTATACAAATAGAAAATATGTCTGTGTAATAATTTCATTAATGTAATTATAAATTCATCAATTTCGTAAACTATTTCTCTGCTTTTATCAATTACATCATTGATTCCTTGAAATATTTTATTGATTGAAATTTAATGAAATATGTTTTTAATTTCTAACCATTAATTTTTCCAAAGTAGTAGCAGATACAAAAAACAGTTGTGTATGTTAAAAAATTAATAAATATAATTTAAGTAAAGAACGAGGGAACTGCTAAGATTTAAAAGCTTAAATTAAGTAGAATAATAGGAGATGTCACAGGGCACTTTTAACTACTGGCATGAGCTTAACCACATGGCAGTAGCGGGAGGGGAGGGAGATATTGAAATACGGTTCCAATATCTTGAAGTGAAACCTTCCCAGTCATAGCTCAATTACGCAAACCGTTGGTCAAACTTATGGTTAAACGTAAAGAGTGCACCACAACCCTAGACTGGCTTTGAACTAACCTAACCTAAATAAAAAAAAAAAAATAATGTAGAGCTTCATGGAGTAGTGATAGAGTAGTGTCGAAACTAACATCTGAGAGCGGTTGCAGTAGTTTTGAACACACAGCATCGTGCTCTAAGATATCGTAATGTAAATTGAATTATTTTATATTCATAAATGCATGCGGGAATATTGACCAGCAAAAATTTTTTTTCTGTTTTCAATAATGATATAACAAAATCTTGTATAAATATTTTAGCTTTTAACAAGAATAAATCTGATTAACTGAAAAACCAAGCTAATTAATGTGTATAATTTTATTAGCAGCTTAACAAATTATGAAATGAAAATATTGTTTCTTTCTTTAAAGATCCGTTTTCAAACAATTTATTCGTATGACCAACAAATTCCTGTATTGAATATAAAAATAATTTTTTTAGTGGAATTGAGCCCATTAATTTTTATTATTATTATTTTATTGTTTGTTTGAGTCAGTTAAGTGAGAAAAAAAATTAAACTAATTTGTATTAAGGCTTATTGCTTTTTATTTAATTTGCGTTTGATGTTTTGTCTAAATGGGAGTTTTACACTTCTGCAGCAATAAAATGTTTAATGACACACCTTTGCATTGAATGAGTCTTTTCATGACCGTTCTTAGAAATTCTATTTTCGAGTTACATTAGCATTTAAATTGTGGAATCGTTGCGTTCGGCTTCAATCAAGCAACATTTGAAAACAACACATATTGAACTCTGCCATCTTCTTATACTATTGAACCACTTAAAAGCTGTGACGACAAAATCACTTGCTATCATAAAGCTTAGAGACTCATTATTAATTACATAGTGATAAATAGCAAGCCTTTTAAGACATTTTAAATACTTTCATACCACTGTTCGCTTTAACGAATTATAAAAAAAAAAACTAACATTACAAATTTATTGATCTCATTATTTAATTACACATTGTGTGCTTAGTGTGAGAAAGATCACTCAAAGCCCCGATGTGATCACAATTGCAGGCACTGACTTGTTGCGTCAAACTTTTGTTAGAAGTTGTCGTTGCTGTAGTGATTTTTAATTTCATGTTAACTACTTTTGCATTTCCCTTTTTTAGTTGTTTTGTATAAATTATAATGAAATTAATTTAATGTGCCAGCAATTTTATTTGAATTTTGACGGGTGGTAATTGTAATCATGTTCATTGTTATTAAATCGTCGTTAAAATTATCATGCAAATAAAAAATTATATATATATATATATATATATATATATATATATATATATATACATAATGTTATAAATTAATATCAATAATATTTCATGTATGTATATATTATGTATTCAGAAAAGTTAATTTTAAGAGACGTGAAGACAAGTCGTTTGTCTCATTGAAGATGTGCAAATATCGTGAAAGTGTCCCAAAAGGTGCGTAGTTAACTTTCAAAATAAAAGAAGTCAAGAAAATTTGATCATGCGCAGGTTGTCATCCCGGAAGATTGTTGAACCCTTTCCGTAAGATGTTCAAAAGGCGTTAGAGAAATGGGACATCTTACAAGAAAAAATTGCTTTAATTCAATCAAATATATTAAAGAATTTATAATACGAGAAAGCAAAAGAGATAAACTACTTTGTTAGAAATTTCTTTAATAAAAAATATGGATTTTATTTGCTATCAGTAAATTTACTATCACTACTAAACATAAATTCCGTGAGGATTTTTACTCCATTTTTACACTTGACAAAACCACAACAAAAGTAAAGAATTCAATATCAAAACGTAAAATATCTGACTTCAAAATAGGACTATGATAATTATTAAAGTTTTTGCTTCAAGAAAATGTATAATTTTCTCTAAAACGTCTTTTCCCTTCAGGGAGAAATTCCGTGAGAATATTTTGAATTATGCTGTATAATAATTACCATTGAGTTGTAGCAGCTGAGCACACTGATATTGAGTCCTGAGTTGTTGAAATGTGACTAGTGAATTATACGTCTTGAAGAGGGCTTGACAATTGGAAACTTTTTAAAAGCTTCTCATACGCACATCTAGTCTCAACAAATCTGGTTTCGATTTGGAACAGCAAACTATTTGAAACTTGCCGCTAGTTTAACTTGGCTACAGGAAATAACTCTCAAATCAAAAAAATAAAGGAAAACTCAAAAATCAAATTGAAATAAATTTTAAAGAAAAAGATATGAGCCCCAAATTAATAGAATCTGTATTTTGAAAAGTGCGATCTGATCCCAGAACAACGTATAAGCGAATCGTAAAGGAGGACTTAGGCTTTAAGAGCAATACAATTTGCACCACCCTCGTATTAAGGCTTTGTTTACAACTGCTTTCCAACCCTTTATTGTATCGAATTTTGGCTTCGTTTATGACAGTTCTCCAAATAACCGGCGTTCGGCCGCGCTGAAGCAATTAATTCCTTCGGTATGTCGAATTTCGGCTTCGCTTACGAAATAACCAAGCTTTGGGCATGCTGAACGGATTTATACCCATCGGTATGTCTTTGCAGCTATATTTATAAAGAGATACATACTAACTGTAGTGGTATAGAAGTAGTACATATTTTAAATTCTTAGCAAAATTAAATAACTCCCAAATAAAATGAAATAAGCCCCAATGAAATAACTCAAAATAGAAAATGAAATAAGTTCCAAAATTAATAAAATAAGTCCCAAATACAAAATTGTCAACATATTTCTTCTGGACATTATTTACTGTCCTGAAGAAGCTATCCGAAGAGAGCGAAATATTGGCAAATAATATATTATATAAAATTGACCTAAAGCTTCATCCTTAAAACTCAACTCTTTTCTGCACTTATTTAATTTTTCTGCTTAGGAGTTGTTTCATTGGGACTTATTTCATGCCGCCGTTTATCTTGCGTATTTTCACACATCATCACAATTGGAATCATTTTCATTCAAAACTTTGAATAAAAACTTCAACTGAGCTTTTAATGAAAATAAATATTAAACCAACTTTAAAAATTTATAAGCAAACCTTCTGATAAATGTGTATTAAGCACTAATTAACTTGTAGCGTATAACGAAAAACTGATAACATGCATTTTGATTTCTTTATTGCAGTTAAAACAAATCTCATATGAATTTGTTTTTCTTCATATTTTTAAAATTGTTGTATGCTTTCACATCTAATTTTCAAAGCCATATATAATTGTCACAGAGAAACAGGGTTTCTGAGCCGGAACCGGCATTCAAAATATTAAGCAAGAGTCATCTACCATCTTATTCAGAAGCGACTACAGTGTAACCTCGATAAACGCAACCAATAGACATTTTTGGCTTTTGCAATAATTAAGTTGTTGTAGAAACTAAACCATAAATTTCTAGTTGTTTTGTTTTTTATTTAAAACCTTATTTTAAGCTAATCAAGAATTTTGAAAAAATAATTAAGGTTAGCTTTTAATAATCGCATTTAATTGCTTACAATGGAAGAAAAAAAAGAAACAATAAAATAAAATACATACTTAAATGATGTTAATTCGTAGTGATGATTTTTTATCGCTTTAAACAAAGAAAGGCATTTTTGTCATTTTGGTGAAAAAACCATTCATAATGTAATAAGTCCCATAATAGAATGCATTTCAAAAAGAGAAGCTTCTGCATAAAATATCTGTCATTCCTAGAATAATGCTAAAAAACCTAAGCATATGATTTTACACATGTACGTTTTAGTTTTTTAAATTTAATTAACAAAAGTAAAATAAAACATTATAATAGAAAAGAGGCTTACTTGTTTTGCAAAGCTGCGTTAACTGAGACTTTGATTTTTGATAAGTTGCGTTAATCGAGGAGTAACGCATATCGAGAGTTGCCTTCACCGAGGCTACACTATATTAAATATAAATCATTCATTAAAACCTGTTTTATTATGCCAAATTCGCTTATTAAACCAACATTAATTTTACCAGCATTAAATTGAACAGAAATAAGTCGCGTTTAAGCTCCATTCTATGACAGCGCTGTTGCATAAACATAATAATTGTTAATGAAACAAAAATATTAAAATTATAACTTAAAACTGCCTGTGCAGATTTAAAACTAATAAATAAATGCTGAAACTTTATTAAAAATATATATGTATGTATACTTTTTTATTTTAACAACAAATTGTTTGTTTGGCTCATTTGAAGAAATAAAATATTGACTAAAACTTCAAGCATACTTTTAGGAGTTTACTTAAAATAAACAAACTCTCTTTTACGCTACCATTTTAAAAACATTGCAAAAAGCTCTCATTTAATTTGAAAACGCAACTAAAGTTTGTTTTGAAAGAATTGATCATTATAGTTAATGAAATATGTAATGTTTTTGTAAAATATGATTGTTTAAATTGCACGTTATTAATACAACTGTTTTGTTGAATAACATACATACTAGATATTGTATAGAAATAAATAAAAAACTAATAACGAAGAAAGGTCTGAATAAAAGCTAATTAACGTGACACTTTTATAAATATGTAATACCATTTAAATTGATAATATCTGAAAAAATATGCTACTTTAATGAGGCACCAAAGCACGCAATCATTACTATAATTTATTATAATTATATATTAATTTTAATTGCTTATATATTGTATTTATTAATTAATATCATATTTTATATAATTTATACTTTTATGTGTTTTTGTTAAAATCACATGACACATAATAATTGTAAAAAATATAGCGAATAAATTAACCGCAGCGAAAACCTGAGTTATTTCTCGTTTAGATGGGTGCTGTATGTTGTCTTAATTACATACTTTATTTATTTATTGTGTGGGGCTAATAACCAAATTAAACGGTGATGTGATATATTTTGTACAGTGATCTGCTCAGTGGGATTTATCCCCTGAATATGGGATTTTCCTTTGACATTGGGAATAAACATTTTATTAAAATACCAAATAAATACTCAGAGGATATTTTGGGATATTTATTTTTCTTTTCGCTGGGGATTTTGCACGCATTATACTCTTTATTATTCTTGTGGTCTGATTAGATGTTTTTGTTTTTCATTAAGTTTAGTCAAGTTTATTTACTAGTAGTTCAAAATTTTCCCATTTGTGGGTAACAACAATTAAATTGTATTGCATACAGTGCATTCGGGAAAAACATCAACTAATTGAAAAGTATGCGTTGACGTTTATGAACGTAAAATTTTAATAAAACCGTATTACGCACACTAGCTTTAAAAGTTTTTATTTACTGTAAGCTAAAAGCAAACATAAACAAATACTGAAAAAGAAGCAAAACTCAACTGAGCATAAAATACACAATGCATAGAGAAGTAGGGAATTTTTAAGATTTGGTGATTTGTAGGGTATCACATCTCGAAAAACACAAAACTGGCGAAGCTTTTGATTGTCTATCTACAGCTAAAATCGAACCTGCGATGACCTAGTGGACCCTCTCAGCCATCGAGGCGATTTAATTTATTTTGCTTGAAGCAATCTAAAAAGAGTATTTCAGCAATAGTTGCATCTGCGTCTGTGAAATGCACCACATACGTAATTTAATTAATTAAGTGCTTGAAGGTAATTGCAAACTGTATTTTTACTGTAAAATAACCATATTCGACCTTATTGTGTGCATATATATATTTTTAACGAAATTACTTTGTAAAGCATATTACTCAAGCACGATATACTTATACTTATTATTATTTTCATTTATCTTTTATAAACACTATTCGTTTCATGTTAGTTGTGAAGAGAGGAGACTGAGATATTCCAGTTAGGCTGCACATACATGAATGATTTATGAGGCTCAGGTGTATGTCGTATGGTCTTTTACACCCCTCCTTTCAACCTAACTTAACCTAACCTATGCGACAACAAAATTGTTGATAAAACTGATTAAAAATAAGACGAAATTACAACCAGAATATTTTGATCAAACTATTTTCAAATTTGTCAAATTCTTGATACAAAATATCATAATTTTTTTAATACCAATTTTACATATGATTCAAAAAAATTTCAAACAAAGAATAACAAACACATTTTTAGGTACTCAGCATTGACAAGTACCCTCGTATTACATTAATTGCATGCATTGTTACATTGTCATCCAATAAATCAAAATTAAGGTTTGAGATCAAACAGAAATATTGAGGGTGAAATTAATTTATGCACATTAAGCTGAATCACAGAAAAGTTTTCAATACTTTATTTATGTATGTATATTCTCAGTGTTCAGTGATAAAAACGAAGATGATCTGGGCATGCCCGTCCGTCTGAAACGAAAAGAGTTAGCTCCTTAAAATTTGATGCAGACATATCTTAAAGGACAGCAAAGGTTAAACTCTGAAATAAGCAAAATCGTGCCAGAAGCAAAAGTTCCCCTAAGAAGAACTAAAGTAACGTATTATATTTTGTTTTTGTAATATTGTTGAGCAAACAAAACATTTCTATGCCAAAGAATACCCAGTGCCTGGTATGAACAGCCAGAAAAATTAATCTTTTATTATTAGCGAAACCGATTTCAGACTATGTAGTTATAAACCTAAGCAGGTGTAGTGAAATTTTATTTATTTTTTCGACACTTAATAGTTAAAGGATATAAAAAATTTTACCCAATCGAATATAACGTTCTTACTTCTATTTTTTAATTTTCTAAGGTAAACGTAAGATGTTGTTAGTATGATTTTGTAACGGAAACAGGTATCACATGATTTGACATAATAAAATCAACTTCAAGCCTATAATAATAATAATGTAGGACTCAACCAATTTATTTGATTTACCAGCTAAATGTAATCGAATATAGACAACACAGCTGATGCAGTAGCGTGAAAATTCGACAAAATTTTAGAAAAGACCAAAATGTATTGGAAGTCGCTTGTAAAAGTTGGATTTCGTATTACGATATCATAATTTAAAACTTTGTTATTTAATCAATGTGAATATTAAATAAATAAAAACTCTATAGATTTGGAATTATCGCATCTTATTGTAAATTACTTCCTTTAATATCTTACTTGAAAAGATCAAAAGCACAACTAATGCTAAAGACTAAAACTAAAACACCCTTGTACAAGTTGTGTTCTGTGTGAAAAGGTTATTGTACGAGTAATATTGACAAAGTTTTATAGATTTGCATTTTCGTATGCATTTCATTCCCCGACATTTCAGCACGTCAGTAGACTCGAAAACCTTGTTAAAAAATATACAAGTATTTACTTATATTTTATCATTTCTATTGAAATAATAACGAGTTGAGTAGCATCAGCTGAAAGCTGAAAGACTAGGCAAAAACAACTGAAAGTTCTTTGACCTAATGAAAAGTTTCAAATAAATGTGTTTAATAGCGAATAAATCATTTTTGAATTTTTTAGAACTTTACACACACTTTAAAATTTTACTTTCTGTTAATGTCAAAATGTTTCTAATTTTAAGCCGCGTATTTTATTATCATTTTAAACTTACACTGTTGGTATGACTAATATGTTTTTCTTTCCACCATTGGCTCCTGTTCCTGCATTTGATGCTTCAGTCTCAAAGCTTCCAAATCTTCAATGGCATTTATGCCTGAGGGCATCGATATAGAATTGCGTCGTAAATTGCGTGACAACGGCATAAGTGGTGGTGTTTTAATAATAATCGATTCACTTGAATCAGTTCCTTGTGAATCAAGATCGCAATCAGTGGCAACAATGTTTGTATTTGCAACAACATTATGAATTTGTGTTTTAACAGTCAGTTCGACATTACGTCTGCTGCTTAAAGAGACTTTACGACTATGTAGATTATCATTTAAGGAATCATCATCAGCAAATGGCAAGTGATCATGTTTAAGGGGCATGAGAGATTCTCGTTTGTCTAATTCTTCAGTTATATAATTCATATTAAACGAATGGTGTTTAAATGAGCACTTTTAATAATATTAATGGATTTTTTTTATAATATAAAAAATTTGTTTATTATTATTTTTTTGTTTCTGCTAATTTCACTTTGCTTTTGATAAATGATTAAACATTTTGAGTTTCACATGAATTTTACTCCCACTTTTGTTTTTGAACCGACCGTTACTTCTTAAAACAATTTTGTTTTTCGTTTTGTAGTCAATGCACGTTTAATACGGTTTAGCTAAAATTACAAACTGCCATTTACCATCGCAAGTAGCTAAACATTTAACCAGATATCCAAGCATGTACCACTCAACTTACCAACAACAATAACATCATACACATACATATGTATGTACATTAGCAACAGCCAGCGATCGTACATACACACACTCGCAAATATCATTTCAAAAGCAACGATCATCAACGGTTTGTTTTGCTTTTTGCCATTTCTGTTTTGTAAATTTCGTAACGCATTTGTTATTGTAGAGGGTTGATATTTTATATACATATGTGTATACGGACAGATCACTTTGTTAATATGTATTATTCATAGATTCTCAAATGCCTTGTATGTACATATGTATTTGTGTTACAAAGCTGGTTCGAGTTGAGACTGAGACAGTTTTTCTTTTAAATAAATTAAATCAACATTAAACAATAATTTAATTAAAGTTTTCTAATCATTTAATATCTCACACAAACACTTGTTTTATTCTTATTAAATTGTTAATTAAAATTCCATTTGAATTTTGTTTAATTATTCTCTCGTATTCGCGATATGCGGCCGACCGACCATCTGTTACCATACGCTGAGGTGTTTAGTTTCATACAAAAATATACCATGTGACATAGCTATTCAACTTGTGGCACGCGAAACTTTCCCAGGTGGTACGACAAATCTTCGAAAATTTGAGCATTTGAAAAAATACATATTATACACTATTGCCTGTCCTATTGCTTGCTTTCAATTTCGTGAGAATAATCGCCAAGATCTCCTAATGTTTATGTTTTTAATTTTATTTATTCTTGCAATGTTTATAATGATTTCAATTTCTTTTTAATTTTGCTGTTTTTATTATTGTTAATAAATGCAATGAATTAAATATTTCAAAGTTGTTTGGTTATCTATTGAGCCCATACTTATTTATACATACAATATTATTTTGGTAGTACACTTGTAAGTTTTGTGGTACGCGAACCAAAAAGGTTGAATAGCTCTGCTGTATATGTAATTAAAACGGTGGGTAGATTTTATTTGCTACTTTCAAATAAAATAAAACGCCTGTACGAATAATCGCCCAAGTTCCAATCGCTAAGACCACCACCATAATCATAATGAATAAACGCCGAAAATTTTTTGACCAATCCAGAATTAGAATTATTTTTACTTAATCTCATACAAAACAAATTTTGAAATCGAAATGAGATTAAAATCGAAAAGATTAAAACCAATTTAACATACATACCTCTACAAATAATTATTGAGTTACGTGGTCTAAAAGGGTACTTTTTGAGTACTTCGTGTATGCAGATATAGACCATTTCATTGTACTTTAAGAGCTTTTTACAACGATTTCGCAACACTAAAAAGTTTTCGTGTTGGTGGCTATGTTCCAAATGTTTTAAATTAATTTAATGAATTGAAATAGAGCCGTTCTTATTGCTACATAGAGCAGCAAAAAGGGTAATTTTATAAGTAGCCTGTGTGGGTACTCTACGAGTAGTGGGAAAAGTACTTTCAAAAGTGGTACACGTAGGTACTCCAGGAAATAGTTTTGACTGTACACCAATGTCATATGGCCTACTCCTAGGGCATCACAATGTAAATCGGAGTATTTTTATTTTGTACATTTCGGCTACTTTTGGACTACGTAAGAACATATTACACTTAATCAAGAAAAGTTTATTAACTCAAAATTATAAATGTAAATACCATATTTTTGATATCTAATTCATTTGTTTTATTAAGTTATTGATAGTTTTTATGGAGCTCAGGTGTGCCCTGAAGAAGCTACCCGAAGGAGAGTTAAATATTCGCAGAAATATAATCCAAACTAATAAAATGAATGTGAAAGTAACTCTCGTCTGCCTATTACCTTTTCACACGAAAATCACTGAACAGGATTTGATAAAATTTGTCATAGATATATTTTGAGGCCCGATGAATAATATAGGGTGGCCAAAGGAGATCAAAAATCGGTATGGCCAAAAACTTAAACCACTAAATCGATTTCGTAAATTTTCTGACTGATGGAAACATGACACATACCATCCTAATAAGGATGGTAGGAAAATAGCAGGGATTGCAGCAGATACTTGAAATTGAGTACGCTACCATAAAATATTACTATTGAGAAAACTGCAGAATGCTTTTTAAAATAAAACTATTACTGCTGTAGAATTGGTTTTTATATTGGGAGTGAAAATATGATTTCAAAATTTGAATATGTTATTAAAATTCTAGGGTACTGCTTGAAGTCCTGCAAAATAGAAAATCGGTTCGCAGGCAAAAAATTATATGCCAATAAAGGAAAAATTAAGAGAGCAGAATTTCCCTTTAAAACATTTTCCAAAAAATTTTTAATTTATTATTCGGGCTCTTTCTAGCCGAAAATTGGATATATACCTATACATGAACTTCCCCTCATAATCGGTGATTTTAGTGTTGACTTCAGTAAATATGAGAGAAAAATAGATGGACTAAGAATTTTATTATGACAAGCGGAGCCGTGGGTGAAAGCTTCTTTTAAATAAATATCGAACCTACAGTTTCAATAATAAATATCACTTTTGAAAACAAAACATTTCGATGCCAGGCTTCTCAAACATATAAAATTCAGCTGAATAAAACGGAGAAATTCTTGTATAAAAATTAGTCACAACATAAGTTTTAATTTCCTTTATGGGTGCAAGCCCATTTTTATATTATTGCTTGTAATCAATATTTGTTAAAGAAGACAAGAAAAGTAAAAATTGTGACCTTTGTTGGGGCAGCCAGCTGTTTCACATTCAGCTCAATAACCATCAGCACTCTAGTCTCTGAGCTCTTAACTGGTGCGTACTATGCTCTTTTCAGTGGCGATTAAACCACTCAGCCTCGTTTTATACTCTCTGTCTATTTACATGTTATTAAACACTAGTAGTTGTTTTATTATTATTATTTTTTTTGTTTTGTTTGTCGTATAAAAGCAAATAACGTATAATTATAAAATTAATTTTATACATTATCACCCAAATTAAACAGCACTACTTCGGAGTATTAAAAAAAAACAAAGCAAAACATATAAGTGAATTTAAAAAAATTTAATATTGAATTCAAACATTTCCTTGGCTTACAATAAAGACGTGCCAAACATATGTGTGCGAATTATTTATGTATATACACATTAATTTTAAACCTCTGTCATCGTAAATATAAAATTAAAACGTTCAATGAATACAATTCAATGATGAAACAAAGTGCTTCAAAACAAAGTATTAACATGAAACTGAAAACGAGTCTTGAAAACTAAATTGTACACTTATGATTGTAAAGCGGATTGATATAAAAAGATTAAGTCTGCTAAACAATTGAAAGTTAATAATTACGCAGAAATTTATCTTTATTTATTCAATGGTGGCAATTAAATACTAACATATGTATGTACATACATACATCCGCATTAGCTTAAATCAAAGGATCAAAATCTATTTCAAGTTTTATGATTCTATCAAACATTTCGTAATCATTTCAAACTAATAAACAAATAGTTAATGGAAAAGTATTTTATTTTGGATTCAATCAATTTATTAATTTATGATTCACTTCATAAGCATGTTATGTATGTACAAGATTTTATCAATATCTTTTGATTTATTTGATTATAATAATATTTGACTGGTGAGCGGGTTTGCTGAAAAGTGCTAAGAAGAGATTGAATTGATTTTGTGCATATTTATTTTCTTAATTAACGTAGTCAAGATTATTTATTTATTATACTTAAAACGAAAACGCTCTCGTAAATTTGTTAACGTTGTTTGTTTTAATTTAGTGATGAACGCTACATACTGATAAGGTGACTTGCTTTTAAAAAAATTATAATTGAGCTTATAATATTTTATAAGAAACATAATATAACATGAACGGAAACCACGCCATTGTAAAATATTCAATTCAATTTATATTCTAGATTACCCCGTTTAAGTTGTTATATATGATCATATCATCATTATATCTAACCAAACTATTTTCATTGAATGATTTTCACTAAATATGCCAACATTAAACGCAATCATGAGACTGTAATTTTGGAAAGTAGAATTAAAATAATGTTACTATAAATTTTAATCATAATATTCTAATATTCAAAATTGATAAAACGGGTAATCTATAAGTAAACCTGAAATTAGGCAGGTGCCTACAACACGTCGGTAAATAAATATACGGTTTCAAAGGCCACATTTTCATAGAAAGAATTTTAATTAAAATAAAAAGTTCTTGTTCTTCAAAATTTCTACTAGTGCTGATAACTTCAAATTATGATATCTCACTGCAAATTTCTGTTTAGCAAGATCTTACCTTAACTACAGGTAAGTTGTGAAACCTAGATTTAAAGTATTATTTTTCCGAGTATTAACAAGCTAAATACATAACTATGTTATGTAAAAGATATAAATAAAAAATAATATATGTGGCACGAAATGGAATTTAATATAAAATTTCTAACTAATATTTATATAATTAATACGCAAGCACAATTTTTATAATCGCTTTTAATAACGTAATTCTGAACCGAATTTGGAAAAATATAGATGAATTGAGAAGGTTTTTTACGCAGAAGTGCACAAACTTATTTCTATCAAAATCGGTTCCGTAGCTTAAGAGTAATACGGCTTTCAATTTTACTAACACAAACAAACAAATATGTAATGAAATGTTTTGTTTTGCCCTATTAAAAAACAAAAGAATATATATATATTTTATCTTATATATATTTTATCTTATAATCAACCAATTTAAAATTGGCAATAATTCTCTTTGTATAAAATCAAGTATTACACTTAAAAAACTTAATATCTTAATTGGCAATAATTCTCCTTGTATAAAATCAGATAATACACTTACTGGTTTAATAACAAAAATATTGTTTTATTATTAAATTAGGTTAAATTACCTTGAAAAGCGTGTAAAGTAAAATCATTATTAAAAATTACAATATCAACCTTTTTCCACATTTTAAACTTATTATTTTTCTGTGTGTATGTGTACGTAATTGGTGTTATTTTATTTATTATTTTTCACTATTTCCTATTAAATAATAGAATCGAAGGCGCATACCCCACTCATTTAATTTTGCAAAGCCTTAAAACTGCCTGACCTTGGAAATGGGAATAACCGAGTAAAACCACTGCTTCACTCCAGGTTTGTAAGGCAGAGTTGTATGATCAGCTTATGAATAAACCTGCCTACGTAACCCATTATATTTGTTCTGGATGTCTTACTGTCGATGTCTTTATTTATTAAATTATTAAATTAATTAATAGACTAAGTAATAGTGTCTGTCATTTGTGTATGCAAGGGTGTTCGCTTCACTTTGGAAGGCGATTTTATTTTATTTTTTTATTTATTTTTTTTTTTTTGCTCATATCTTCTGCCACACTATGTTGCATTTATTGAGACATTAAAAGGTGCTCACTATAATGCGCCCTTTAAAGCAAGGAAAATAAATTTACTACTACAAGTTTTGCTGAGTTTTTACTGGTTTCATCAAACTTTGGTTAGAACATTAGGCTAAACACAAACTTATTACATTAGAATCTTAAAACTATTTTTCAATGGACATGCTGATTAGGGCAAAAGGGCAAGTTGGATCCAACTATTTGCATGAAAGTTGCTTTATCATTTAATTGTGCAGTGTTTTTATTTTTTCAGTGGTTTTCTTTATTTAATTATTTTGTTTTTGTTATTATTTGTAGAAAGACAAGTGACTTAATTTTAAATGTATCGACTTTAATTCATCGTTATTTGTTCATTATCATTCATTAGGGCTGGGATATTCCCTGATGCGTGTTTTTGTCTTTTATTAAAAATGTACGCTCATTTTTATTAATCACGTATTTGATGAAAAATTACTAGTTAACAAAGTAAGAATTATTTGAAGAAATAATAATCATTTTTATATTAAAAAACAATACAATCAACAAAACAATAAAATGTTTAATATGTAATGCATATACATTCATATTACATAATACGACAACATACCCTGTCGGCAATATAGTTGACTGTTTAACATTTTAAGCTCATTTTTTCGCAATTAGTGATAAGTAATTTCTGAATTACTTTTAATGGAAAGTAGTCAACTATAAACTTCGCATTATTTTTTTTAACTAACTTAAGCTTAAAAGTTAATTAAATATGTATTATTCTAAAAGTAACTTATGCGTCATATTTTTATTAGCATTTTTTCTTTTAATTTAGCACGATTCAAGACGACGAATAAAACTCTTATCGCCTTATTTAAGAACGATTGTTAGATTCAATGTTGGTTTAACAACAGAAATTGGTATGGCAAAATCGATTTTAATTAACATGTCAACTTAAAAAATCGTTATTGAACAACACGCTTACCATCTTGTTACCAACAGATACGCGTAAAGAAAATAAACACGTATATAGAAATGTAAAACAAATTAACAAAACAAAACAAAGAAAATTGCTGGCTCGATTGATAGCCTTCTCAGCAGCACCCGAAATTTATTTGCAGTTCCGATGCACGGATGAACCTCTATTCCGCCAGAAAGGAACACAGAGGTGATTTTGGTTTCTTGTCAGTACCTACTATGATGGATGGCCTAACATGAAGGTAGACCAAGTTTCCGGGTGCAGTGAACCACATCACGCCATTATGCCTAAGCATATTCGTGTTTGCTTAGGTTACCATTTTCTCTTATATATCAATCTACTTTATTATATCAAGCCGTCTTACTAAGCAGTGCGAACCTGGCTTCCCTCTGCAGTGGGATAATCCAAAGAGAATAACATTATCATAGAGCTAGTTCGACGGCAATAAAAAAGCATCAGACTTTTGAACCAGCCATGTTTGCCTTCCAGAAATATCTTAAGGCTACTTAAAAGCCACTTAAACACATTTACAACCCCGAAATCACATATTCGGAACACAAAATCATGTATTTACAACTCACAATATTTATGACAGTGCAGCTTCTCAGACACAACTTCTGCCTCAGGAATCATCCGAAGAGCCTACGAAATGACAGGTAGGCTTTCTCGCCTAAAAACTTAGCTGCCAGGATAACTGTGACCTTTTTTAAGATCTCCATCCTGTAAACAAAATATCAAGGTGTATCATTTCTCCAAGCCTTAAACCAACTTCAGGAAGGATACTTTATTACAGTTAGTGTTTTGTGCAATATTTTCACAAGCTTAATTCTACTTATTAACGCTCCTTGACAACTTTAAGGTATTCTTTATAATAGCTTTAAACAATTAATCTAACCCCTTTTATTGCATTTCGCAAACTTTTCACCCATTTTCGCTAGTCTTGCAACTATTTCAAATCTAGTTTGGCTTCTTTGCTATTCTTTTCGTTTTTTCGTCAGTTGTAACTGGCAAACAAACACAAAAATAGTTTTAATATTTTAGTAGACTTTATTTCTATCGTATTGCTTTGCTGTAATTAAAATGGAAATCCAAATTATTACAAAAATAGTACAGCTTTTCTGAGATCATAAATAAGCTCGCTTATGATCGTATATTATTCGTTATTTTAAATATTATTATTCAGGTTATTTACGCATTAAAAATTTCCTGAATGAACAAAGTATATCATAAATAAGCTGATAGAGTTCTCTAATATATTTTATTATTTAAATAAATAAAATAAAATAAAAATGTATTTATTTAATTCAAGTATATTTATGAAAATAACATTTAAGAGCAATAAATAAAATTGTTGGATTTCCACTTTAAATAATATTATGACGATAACAATGGATTGATAACATATAAAAGTTCACATTAAATGCCTCTGAAGTATTGCTAAAGATTTTTAATAGATAAATTATAGCTGCACACATGCATATACACTCATAATCATAACTTTTATTTTAGAGTATTAAAGATTTTTAACACACCTAATTCTGCTTTTACGGGGAGCTCGGTTAAGTAAGTACAAGTTATGTATATACACGGCTGGACTAAGTCTTAAATGTGCTTCTCCGTAAGCACATCTATATATAAAACTATTTTTAGGTTTTGAATTACATATGTATACGTAGAAAGCTCGCTAAAATTCGGATCATGCTATATCTCAGATGTAAATGGACTAGTCCATCCAGAAGGCACACTAAAATTAGTGAACTAAAATTAGTGAAACACGGCACCATGCTACTCTATTTTTAAGATAATATAGGCCTCTCCCATTAGGGAGACGTTCTTTGTGGTATACGATAAGTGGTTTCTAAAGCCTCACCCGAAGATTAATCTCTTACCACGAGGATGTCCCCAAGGTGACTCTTATGGCTTACATCGGAACGTAGATGTTGTTGGTCATTTGTAAATGCTCTAATCGCTGATCGAAGGTATTCGCGGTTGCAAATAAATTTCGGCTGTTTTCGATTATCAATAGATTTGCTTTATGATGATTGCGAAAGTGAACACGAAAGGTGGCTTCTTGTCCACTTTATGATACAAGCTTGAGTTTATGTCTCCTTGCATAAAACAAATATTCTTTAACAAAAAATAAAAATAGAGTCAAGTAATGCATGATCACTGGTTTAAAAACTGCAAAAATTTTTCAATTTTTCATTAATTTTACGAAAATTTTTTAATCTGATGTTTGGATATAAACGCACTGTCCAATTAAGTTCGGTATTTATTCTTCTTTTTTTCCTTCCAATTTAGAAGGATTTTTTCGCTCGATTAATTGAAGTGATTAAGTAAAGACAAGAAAAGAAAATTTAAAGACTTACTAGCTGGGGTACAAACATGGCTGTTTTATATCTGCTGTGACACTCATCAGCAACCTTTGGGTTCGAACTCCGGCTTCATCTAAACATGCACTGTTTGCATTGGTGCTTAGACAACTGAACCACCAGAGCTATGATTTACCTGTCTATATTTAATTTTGAATCAATTATTTTCAATTTTTAGCACTTTGTTGTACTTGTTGCTTGAATGATTTTATTTCATCTCAGAGTGACAATTTTAACAGTTTTTTTTTTAACTCTTTGTGTTTGTTGTTATTTCTATCATTTATGTAAAGTTTTAACAACATTACAAAATTTTCCATTTTTCTATTGGGCGACGTGGTACACATACATATAAACTCGATGCCTTTTCTTCACACTCTTTATTAAAATAAAATTGTCTAAAACTCAAAAACACTTTATTTTATAACACACCTTTCAAAGATTTGTACATGTATGAACTCAACACGTTTTAATGAAAAGAATGTAAATTTAAGAGACTATCGATAGCCTTGGCCATTAAGCTAATTGTTCAACTCACCGTTTCCTTTTCACAACTTTTAGTATTTTCCAATTCCTGCCACCATCTGGCACCTGACATTGAAATCTTAAAGAATCTAAATCACGTTCATTCAGACCCGTTGGCACTTGATATGGAATTTCTTTTAAATGAACTAGCAATGTTGTGAACCTTTATGAAAACCCAGCAAATAGCCGGAGGTTGGCGGGTATTCTTCTTATCCAACTTAGAGTCGCTTTGTTCCTTTTCACTGTCACTTAAATGCACTAAAATCGAGATCTATATCTTCTGCGAGGCCAAAAATGAGCACTAACTGATTTGGATACACAAGAGGACATAATACTATCATCATCAGCGTACGGAATGCTGGAAAAACTTTGATCGCTGAGATCATTTAGAGTGGTAAAAGGGATGTCTTTTGATGCTTAAAAAGTATTTGACATTAAAAATATATATATATATATATATATATATATATATATATATATATATGTATGTATGTACATAAAATTTTAAAATAACTTGTTATACACTCTAGAATATTGAAATTATGACTAAATTAGAAACATGTAGTTTTACTTTATGAATCCACTTAAATCA
>BGZK01003879.1:0-18444 GCA_005406025.1 Eumeta japonica
GAATGACGTTAACAAATCCGTGGGTTAGACTGGTAACGCTGCTGTGGATCTCAATTTGCAGTTTTATTAGGTTATATTTTTCTAATTTTGATATCGGTTCTTACTGCTAGGGTTATACATTTTGCACTTGATTATTATCAATATTGTTTTATTACTGACCCTTTGATGAGATTTTACGTTATAACGCCACTAATTTTTACTATTTGTACTGTTGTCCAGTTTTTATTTGCGGAGGAAACTAACTTATTCTATATGGATGAAAGAAAACAAGAAACTAGCAACGTAAATATTCACTCTACGACCGCCTATCGCTCGTTTTGTATTGACAAGTATTATCATTGGATAACCAAAATAATATTTCTCAATACAATTGGAACATAAGTAAAACATTTACATAATTATTATTTGGCTACGGACTTATTTTGTCGGCATATCTAAGATTTCCTATTAGGAATCCATTCTTAAGACATTAGAAAAATTGCTCGTTAATCTTACGTAGTTCATCAAGAGGAAAGAAAGTTAACGATTACCGAGGGTGCACAAAGTAGATGAGTTAGGAATCGCAGCACGTGATACGTGGTGCCTTATATTAGGTTACAAGAAAATAAAAGGCGAATTCTTCGCTTGAAGTTTGTGATTATGTAAAACGGTATATTAGAAACGGATATTCATGTATTATTTTTACCTTGCTAAACTTCACCTGTATGTTTGTTTGTATGTAACCGACTTCCTTGGATTAATTTTGACCCACTTTTAACGGTTAAATTTCATTTAAGCTTTGTTGATTTATTAAGGACCGATGCGAAACAATAATTTCATATTAAGAAAAATAAAATTTTGAAAAAATTTGATTTCTTAAATTTTAATAAAATAAATAATTGAAAATTTGAAAAAAAATGAACTAGTTGAAACTTCATAAAATTTTAAACATTTGAAAAAAAATTTGAAAAATATAATATTATTAATTTTGAAAAAAAATGAAATTTTGAAATTACATAAAAAATACAAATGCACAGGTATATTACCCTTCTCGCCCCTTTCTTCTTCGCTGCGGTCCTACTTTATGCTATTGTGACGCTTTCTTAACGAACTTCACAGAGACATGGATGATATAAACTTAAATTCATTACCACACGTAAAATATTTTTAAATCAAAGCTCTTGGTTATAAATAATATTGATATTGTTTTGAGACTAAAAATTTAGAAAACAAAATATAGTTTAAAAAAAACTTAAACACACGCTTTAATGATAAATTGAACTAAAAAGTGAAAATTAATTTTTAATATAGGAATAAAATAATTAACGAAAAATATTAGTATTATTGTGAAAAAAGCGTGGGGTGCTCAATACATCAGTTCTCGAAAATATTCGATCGATGCGATTAGTCCATAAATAATTACGAAAGAAATGACAAAACGGCCCACTTTTTCATAATAATACTAATATTTTCGTCATTATTTTATTCCTATATTAAGTTTGTTTTCACTTTTTAGTTCGATTTATCACTAAAACGTGTTTTCTACTTTTTAAACTATATTTTGTGATTTTCAGTGAATCAAAATAGCTTTAAAAAATTATACGCCAACATATAGCATTAATAACATATTTGTGTACCACTTTTAAAGAAATATGAAGGTACTTTCCGAACAAGCGTATTAGATTTATTCAAGAACGCTCAATGAATAGGTAAAATAAACAATTGCTTCGCTGGAAACGCCATACTTGGTTTATTAATTCTGAATTACTGCAATTTGTCCATAGTCATTTAACCCTACTATTCATTTTGCTAATGAACCTATAAAACTGTTTGAACGAAAAAATATTTGTAAACACTTTTCCCTTGACTCATTATTTATTTTAATGATAATTACACTTACTAAATATTACATTAAAATAAAACACCATTTTAATTCTAAAACCACAAAACCGATGAATACATTACAACGTGGAGCTGAAATTCTAAGCAGGAGGTCCCAATCAACACGAATATAGTAAGGATGGAGTAACTCAGTGTGCCACTTCGCTTACTGTTCCCAAAATCAGAAGAAAAAATTCTATTGAAAAACCAAGCAAGAATCACTTCAATAATAAATAGTTTTTTTTTATGGTACGATCATTTTGCTACTACATCTTTCTGGCTTGTTTTCATAATTTCATTATTCGAGTTAATGCATTTTAACAAATTCAACAATTCTCGGTTTATTATTTTAACATGTAATAGCCTCGATAGTCCGGTATAAGCTTTTATCTAAAACTAGTAAACACACTTAAATTTGATAACAATCAGATCTTCAAAATTTAAAATTTACGTACGGCGATAAAATAGAAACATTATTTCTATGATCTTAGAAGATCATGCAAAATGATCATTTTATAAAAATTGTTTTAGCTTTAAAATGAGCAATAAAATATTTTGAAATTGAAATACATTTGAAGTTATCAGAAAATCACTTATTTTATAACTAACAACATATGTGCCTGTCAACAAGGCTTAATTTACCTGTCCATTTATATTTTCTACATAACACCGTTCAAAAATGAACTCTGTCATAAGCAAGTACGATGACAATACCTTCTCTTAAAGACAATCTCTTCAAGACAATTCCTTAAATTCTACAGGTTGTGGGACAACTCGTAGAATTTAGATCAACAACTAAATATGACATCGGTACCGACTCTCTACAAGAAAGATTAATAGACAGACAGAGTTCACTGGTTCCTTTCCATATCGGTTCTAATCCTGCTCTCGTTTCTGATTCAGTTTCTGGCTGATTGAAATACCGAATCTATCCCATTTCAAAATACGGCCAGCTTCTGATCTTTGATTGATTGATTTCAGATTTTCATGACTAAGGAAATGAATTGATTTTAATGAAACCTAACGGAGAGTGACATGAAACACGAAAATTGAAATGTAATTACAAAGTCAAAACATTTTACGAATTTAATACATGTAAAAGTCAATGGAATGGTAAGGAATCACATGAGAGTTATTCATACTGCTTGTGTATTAGTTTTATATTATTGACAGGTAAAAAAAATAACTTCTTGACATGCGACAGAAGTCAATGGCCAAAATATTTACAATTCCTTCCCGAAAATTATAAAAATGTATTTCATTATTTTATTTTATATTTGCATCATAAATTTTATGTAAATTGTAAATGTATTCGGCACTGGAGTGTATAGCCGTCTGGAGCAGCAAGAGTGCTCGGATTCAATATCAACGCCGATTTATTCTTCAAAAAGTAAAGAGACGCAATTTATTCACGCAACGGTATTTATTATGTATATTTCAAAGAAAATTATGAATTTCGCAGCAGCGGCGTAACGTGATCACTTTTAGGGTTCTCTACACCCGATCGAGGAGCGTAACCCAAATAAGTGTTAGTCCAGCCGTCTACCGTATCAATTTATAGGTTGAAAGAAGTTGCAACTTAATACATGTACAGGGTTAGGCGATCCAGTAATAAATATATAAAATGAGTAGACCAATTCTGATTTTGAGGAATTATCTTAGAGGCAAAAAAAAAGAATTAACGGATTTAGTATGAGATAAACAAATATGTAAATTTTACGATTTGAAGATGAATAATTTAAAAGATGCTATAGATAATATAATGAAATTAAGCATTTCACCCTTATCTCAAAAACTTGGAAATACATACAAAATAAAGAGCCTCCCTTGTATATTACAAGAAACCTTGAACAAAACCTTTGCCCGTGGAAAAAGCAAGCGTGAAGAAAATTTGTATGAAACGTATTGTTTAATTTCACCGAGGACTAATTCGACAATTTATGGTACGAAATTTTATCCACACGAGTCCGACTCACACTTCCTTCAGTTTTCAATTTGTCTACCATAAATAATATTAAAATCTTATTTATCGTAGACAAATAAAGTTTGATTATATTCGTTCATCCACCAAAACGCACTACATATCTTATCTTAAATTTCGTTTCACTGTATATTTTATAAGGTATATACGTATTTAAATTATGAATTCACCAGTAAAGACACGGTTTATAAAATTGCATCTTTTCACAAAACTCTCAAATAGTTTTTTTTTTATTATTATAACATTTATATTATTATTTTATACGCATTGAATACAATGAACTACGAATTAGAGGATGCAATATCACTTAAGATTTGATGTGGTTTTACTCAGCTAATGTTACTCAATGCATAATTTGGGAAATTTTAAATGAATGTACCGAAATAACTATTATTTTACGATTGATATTTATTACATTAAAACCACTGAGAATATTGGACAGATAAACAAATATGGGCGATTGGCAAACTGGAATTCTTCGAAGAACCCCTGCGGATGTTTATCGTTGTCATTTATTCCAACGTAACTAACTAATTTACACAATACTTTTTAACAAGTCAAAGACCATAATCAAGTTGCTTTAAAAACACATGGCCTTAACCTCAATGTTAGTAAATAAGTTTGATTGTTAATTATGCTTCAATTACTATCTGAAAATTAAAGACAATGGTTAATAAACCAATTACAAGTACTCAACAGACAACAAACCTTCACATCAAAACATTTGATATGCAAAATCAACAGAATTTATGTGCCTGTTGCATTGATCTCATTAAAATAAAACTAGGACCATGAGAACGCAATCCAGTTTATTAATTAAATCAAGCTCGAATCATCAATTTCTAAATTGTCGTTCAAAACTTTATTTTAATGATTCACTGTGTAAACTTTTCAATATCCTTTATTTTAAACCTCAACCTTGCGACATTTCAAAATGCTATTAAAAATGTAATAATAAATGTTTAGAAGTCTTGAATATCGTAATAGCTGCGATTCGCTAATGAAATATGTAATGTACCAACGTCAATAACTGATATAAGTTACGACCAAAGGTGTATGGTTTTTTCCAAAAATTTTAATTCACCTATGCAATATTTGAATTAAAATGACCCGCCATATGTTCGTTGTTTTTATTTGAAACGTATTCAAAACGGTAATCTACAAAAGTAGTTACGACTGTTTTACAATTTACTGAACTTAATTCACCGAGCTTCATCCGTTCAGTCGTTATTTTATTGCTTATCCGTGAAGTATTTACCGATAAAGGTATTTTTGTTAACCTAAGTTGAAACACCTATAGTTTTCAAGAACGTTTTCCCGTATATTTTGTAACATTTCTCAAGTAACGCTGTGAACCTACATTTATTAACAGGAAGCATGGCGCCGATTCACCATCATTCGCTTTACAAATCATTCCGAATTATACAAATTTAATTTGCGGCAAATGCGGCCGAAACGCCGAAATAAATTATTCGAGTAGCCTCCGGGATGGCGCGAAGTAAATTCGTTGTAACGTAATGATAATATTAAAATTTATTTCTTTTTAATTTTCTAATAAATAATTTTTAGGTACTCAATTCCACCTATTTTAATGAAAAAATATTTGATCGTGATTTAATTAATGTGTGATGACGTTTATCAACTTCGATAGCTTTTTAGCCATAAAAGTATTAAACACCTAAATACATTTTATCTTTAGGGTTTTCTATTAAAAATTGCTTAAGTTATTACAATGCCATTATTAATTTAATGTTTATGCAAAGTCAAGTACAAAATGATTCCTTAATATCGTCGTAATGTCTTTCTTAAGTGTTCGTAAGCGGGAAAAGATTTTTCATATAATATAATTAAAAAGTTGCAATAAAATCTTTTTATTTTTGCTGTTTGTATCTGGCTAGTTTTGGTACCATTAAATAGATGACATTAAAAAAAAAAATACAAACAAAAACGGAGTTCTCTATTTTTCCTTTGTTTTTCTGTTAATCAAACTGAATGATACCAACGTAGAAATTCGATAGATTTTGATATTTTATCAGAAAAAAGGAAAAATGTGATACAAGTTTATACAAGTGACGTTTATGGGCTTAATGCAGTGTAGGTAAAAGTAGCACAAAAGTGATTCAAGCGTATTCAGGCCGGTATTTTGATATTAAATATAAATCACGCTCTAGACAACCTGTCATAAATAAAGTCCACGCCATTTTAGAAAATTAGGCGAGATCGATATATTAGTTTTTACTACATAGCTAAAGAGCTAGAGATTGACCATAAAACAGTTTTGACCCATTTCAAAAAAGCTGGAAATACAAGAGAGCTCGATACTTGGGTGCCACATGAGCTCACTGAAAGAAATCTAATGAATCGTGTTCTTATTTGCAATTCTCTTTGAAACATAACAAATAGCTCTACTACTAAAACCTAATGAAATTGAATCGTTTTTGAAAGATTAATCGCTTATGATGGAAAGTGAATATACAAAAAACGTGCAAAAGATCATGGTTAAAGGCACGAAAGCTCCACAGAATATTAATTATTATTAATAACTAATAGTCTGTGTTAACTCGCAATAAGTTGATGAAATGGTATAGTGGGATTGGAAGGGCATTATTCACTATGAGCTTTTACCACCGGAAAACTACCAATACGCATCTACTGTCAACAGCAGATGAGACTCAAACAAGAAGTAGAAAAAAACGTCGGAATTGACAAAAGAAAGGTGTGGTGTTTGATGATACCATGATAATGCCAGACCACACACGTCTTTAGCCAAAATTGAGAGAATTTGGTAGGGAAGTGTTTATGCATCTGACATATAGTCCTGAACTTGTAACCTTAGATTTTTATCTGTTTCGGTCTCTTCAAATTCTTTAGGTACTATTAGATTAACGTTAAGAGAGGATTGTCAAAACTACTAATTTCTACAACGACATTATGTCACTATTTACAAAATAGCAACAAATTGTTGCACTAAATAGCGTATACATATTAAAATTATCATAAAAAAATGTCTCGAATTTGCATATAAAATATGAAAAAATTTTCGCAACCTTATATGTACATATTTCGCCTATAAGAAGTTTCTCGTTTCTCTATTTTTTGTCTGAACGTTTATGAAAGAACTTTTTCAAAAAACACTTTGTGTTCTTTTTTCCAAAAAGTTAACTCATTTGCAAACATGTCACGTTTAACACTATCAAAAAATGCAACATTATTTTTGATAGTGTTAAACGTGACATTTTTAACATCATTGGTATCTTTAAATTAACAAGACAATACTTGATATATCTATCGTCAACCATATAAATGCACGACAATTAGGTAGAACTCAGAAATCAATTTTCCGAAACCCATCACGAAATGATGTCTACACCAGGCAATTACCTCATAACAAATTATTGTAATTGCAGAAAAGTGTTATCATGCTGTACGCGTAAATTTCATTATTTAAGTCAATTTTCATGAATACTCAAATTTAATGGCGTATCTTAAATTTCCATCGTCAAGTCTTGCAAAAGGATAACTTTAAAAGCACTAGGAAACTAAATCACTTATTAGTTGGTATAAAATTCTAATGATAATGATAAAAACAGTCAAAATATGTAATTGCAAAAAATGGTAAATACTTATGTGTGACTGATCGAACTAAAGATACACATATTAAACTTGTAGTAGTCCTATTGGACAAACCATGTAAAATAAAATATTAAAAAAATAACGACCCGACTGCGTAAAAGTAAAACAAAAAAAAAAACGATCGCCATAATCTAAAAAACCTTATTTGATAAACGTAAAATATTCTATGTAATTTTTTTTTCGACATAATCAAATAATGAAACAAATACTATAACACAGAGACATCTTAAATGTTTTAAAACAGCGCAATAAAGGACAAACGAAAATTGCAAAAGATGTTTGTTGTACAAATTTAAACAGATTACGTAAAACATTTTGCTTATTGACTAACCTCTGATTATATTATATTATAGACCTTATTTTTCTCTTTTCTATTAATTATTTTGAAGCCTTCATTTTTTGATCTGAATGCGCCTTTTTGCTCGCCGAGTACACTAATAACCGGTTAAACTTTCTTCTGTTACAAAGTACCGTCAGATTTCTATCATTAATTATTACAAGACTAACAATGTGATAACAACGGTTGTAGTCGCAATGGATCGTGCATGTCTGTATATGTATGTCTATCGTGCAGCGTTTCTTTATCCCGCCACGTCGTCGGGCTAGTGTAAACACTGCGCGTGATTGTTGTGAATTAGCATTGTATGAAGTTATAAATTGGTCTAGCGTCAAAATGCATTTATCTATGATGACATTGATTTGGGCGTCATTGTAAAGAGCTTGATTTAAAGTGGAACTACTAGGACTTAAAATAAAACAATAAAATATTAGCCCAAACGTATTTAAAATCTGTACTATATTGACAATTGTAAAAAATTGGGTTGTCGCCTTGTGTGAGTCGTAAACATGTGTGGAAATAAAAATCACAAATCAGAAGAAAGGTCATATCAATAGCAATTTATCTAAAACTAAAAGGTCTAAAAAGTCCAGTGCCGAGCAACAGTCAGGGCTATTATTATGATTTTATCCCAACATTCTTACGTAAAATCTACGGCGCAGACCTTAACAATGCTTTGTTCCAAATCAAGTCTTTTTATTACGAAACCATCTCACTTATGATGTTGGTTCAAATCCCGGTCCTACTTACGATTCTGATGCCGGACCGATGCGGTACTTGACTTTGTATGGAACGTCGCAGGTACTAATATGAAGTCAGATTAAGCATATAATTACTTATAGGTTACCGCGAATGAAACCTTGAGCAAAATCTTTGTAAATTATAACCTGTATGTTATTTTGATTTCTGTGCTACATTATTGTTAAGTTGTATTAAAATCCTTTCTGTGATTTTTGAGTAAAAGACTAAGAAACATAATGCCATCATTATTATGTTGATTATGGGTGTTTTGTTCAATTTTTTTAATATCACAATTAAATAAGATGGATTGAAATAGCACTATCGTAACGGTTTTCTTAATTCAATACTCTACAAATGATTAATAAAATGACGTATTTAATTATTTCCTGTTAGATATCAATATTTCGATTTCTACAATGAACACAAAAGTAGTAGAGCCATGCTTTGGTCAAATTGGCTGTAGCATGAAATGGACTGGATCGACCACAGATACCACACACTGCTGTTATGTTTTATTCAGTGAGTCAGAATTTCAATGGTCTACTCCCTCTCCATCAAATTTCAGGAGAATCCCACCCTACACCATCGTCATGCTCAGGCTGCTCGTCCTATTCTGAGGAGGGCACAAAGACAGGCAAATTATCTGCTTAGGACCTATCGAGCAAATGGCACTCCTTCGAATTTAAATACCGTACACCACCACCTTGAGACGGCAAACCTGTAAAGATGGGTTAACCGAGACACAGATAAATTTTCCGGCTGATGTATCATACTTAGGCTAGCTGTCACCTGATGCACTCTTTAATGCCTCGTGCTGGTGTATGTATGTACGTCTGAGAAAATGTCGCTTGCCAACGCCTCGTCAGTCTTAAATTTAGGGTTCTCTCTCTTTGGGCACGTGTGTATAGATTGCTGTGACCATTTTTGCGTCTTTACCCGTCTTTACAGTTCCTATATCAATAATAATACCAAAACCGATTCATTAAAAGCGTACAAATTTAGGCGGTTAAATGCGTCCTCAAACAGACCTCCTCCGTAGAGATCGTAATTTTAGGTGATTTCAATGCCCACCACGTATACAGTAGCTCGGATCACGCACTAAGATTGATCGATCGGTCGATGATGCGGGGAGAACTGCGGTAAATTAACGCAGCGATGAAGGGCCGCTGATTACGCACCATTTCAAAAATCTGTACTCTCGCTGAAAGTTCTAGCCATCGTTAAATGGTTTTGTGAAAAATTTTCGCAGTGGTACATTTTGTATGGAGATCTGTCAAAAGCTTCTCTGGCTAATTTATTACAATCGTTGAACTGTCGAAGTTCACATTTTAAGAAAGTATTTTAGTGGCATTATTATTGTAAAGTTGTTATAATTAACATAAATTACGAATTAGTAAAAATAGTAATCTGTATCATGCATCTCTCTCAAATTCCTTAATATTGCTTTCAAATATTATTCACTTTATATTGTATGTTTTAATTAATAGCTCGAAAACTAACATTTCGGAGTCTAACTTAACATTATTTACCTTACAAAATTATTTTATTAGAAGATTATTAAATACATTAGCATTATCAGGAATTAAATGAACTTATTATTAGATATTTAAAAAATAGTATTAAGTTTGCAACTTTCCATAAAACTTTAACCTTTCACAGATTGAGTAAACATTAGAGTACTATACAAATAAAAACACAAACTAATGACACAATAAAAATTTAATTTATCGGTTATGACTTATAAAATTATAAAGGGTTTTTTAATCAAAATCAAACAGAATGCACCGTAAAACGAAAACATCAATACAATTAACATCATTCCGAGGAAAAGCGACCTTCGAGGAACCGAGGAAAAGGTTTTCAAATGGCGCTGTCAAAGTACAAACGTAGTAGCGACTAGAAGCGCAGGGATTTCCACACTGTCGCGTTTTCACAAACAAACGATTATTGCTTTATTTTAGCCGTAGTCGACCAACTATACATGACTGCCTTGTTGTTTGTGACAGAACTGGTATCGCCACCTTCGCGAGTTCGGAAACGACGAACCATGTCCCATCCCTACTGGATTTTCTGCTGACTTCACAATACCGACAATTATATGGTTTCCGTTGACACCCCACTCAGAAAGTAAGATCACTTCTTGGATCGTAGTAAGAAGCCTCGTATACAGTCACCGCGTTCAATTCCAGCGAGCAAACGCTTTATTTAGCACTATATGTCCACAGACTGAAATAAGGTGCGTGCCTTCTTTGGATCCTATCCGTGGACGGCGAGTTTATTGAATGTCAACCCCGGTTTGATAAGGCTTGCAAAACGTCATCTCGCCATGAACAGGAATGCTACCAAGCTTAGATGAATCGTATCACAGCTGGTGGATCAAACGAATAAATAAATATAATGTAATACACATCACCATCATCATCGCTTAACCTTCAGCCAGTCGCAATGACTAGGGACTAGTCCCAATGTACCGAAAGGGCGTTATTATAGAGGAGTGCAGGTTGTAGTCTGAATTAGGAGTGACGGGTGTGTACAGCCAACCGGTATTTGTGCAACCTTAAATAAATACAATATTATACACACACAAAATTCTAAAATAATTAATAATTTACTACCCATTAAAAAGATAATTCTGATTACGCGTATAGAATGGTAACTAAAATAGATAAGCAAAATTAAAGAAAAAGTCCTAAAGGAAGTGACCTAAAGGAAAAGAATTCAAAGTTCCGAAACTATAGCTCAGTTACATGTTTGATTATCAAAAAAAAATTTACGTCAATAATTCTATGACGTAAAAGAAGTCCTAATAAAAAAAAATGATAAGAATTAAGGAGACAAAATGTAATAAATGTCTGAAAGGAAATGAACAAATTAAAATCTAAATACGTATTATAAATTGAGTTAGGACACTACTCGGAAATATAATCATATCCGGTTTTGATCATATTCGAACTTATTCTAATAGTAATACATTTATAAATATAATACATGTTTTACAAATTTATATTTTGAATAGAACTAATAAACAAAACAAAACGACTACGCATCCGGAGCGTAACCGACACGCTTTAGTTAATTTTATAGACTTTGTATTTGAACCTAAAAGGAAGTATAGACAATAGACCCCGCTAACTATGTCAGTTCCCTTCCTCAGGAGCACAATCATTTTAATTCAGCAAAATTAAGCCCCGGAAACGCGTCGCTTCGACTAGAACTTCATGTTTATTCAGGTTCTGAAATCCCGACGTCTCCATAGGCCAGGAGATTCGAATCGGAACGAGCACGACCCCAACTTAGAATCGTGATCCGACCTTTATGGTTGCACGAATCTTGGCGAGTTATATATTATAATTTATAAGTAAACTAGAGACTGGCCGCTGCATCGCATTCGCGTCCAAGATAAATTTATATATTCTTTCTCAATTAATGAAAAAAAACATCAATTTTTCATGCTCTGAGCTCAATCTTCACCTTGACTTAGGCCGAGACTCCTGACGACGTCTACGTACATATTAAAGTACGTTCAATAAAGCGTATTCCCAAAATCGACCGTCCGCAATTATTAACTTGTAAACTGTCTTACTTTTGTTTTATAATGTCCTAGCTTCGCTATCGCTTCAACTTCCACACTATTCTATAAAATGTTGAAGTACGTCGTTTCGAAGTTAAAGACGAGTGCTTCATTAATTATAAAAAAAAAATTTTGGCCGTCACGGGACGCCCGAAAGATGTGAAACGTTTAAGTTGATGTCACAATTTATAACTAATAAATATCAATAAAGTAAATATGTCGTATAATAATAAAAAAGAACAAAGTTTGTTAATAAAATCAATACATTTTTCTTATTATTTAAAACATAATTTTAATTAGAGAATATTTAGATTAATAAATAGAAATGTCGATAAATAGAAATTTCTATTTAATAATATAATACTGATTCTTTTAGGAATTCTGATTAATTTAGGAATTAACTAGTAACAAAAATAAATAATTTCAAGTCAATTTTTTTAATTTTCATAATAATAAATTATAATAGGATGACGCCACAGTAAATATAAGAGTATTAACAAATTCTTCTAAAATATTTTAAATTATATGTCAAATAAATAAATGAAATAAATTAAATAACGATTTAATGTCAAACTTTATTTTTGGGATAACAAATTGAAAGTATAATAATAACAGAAAAAATGGAAAATTTAAGAAATAAAACAAACATTTATTTAAAAATGTACTTAATATATTTCGCATACTTATCTGTTAACGTATAACTATATCGCTTGTGTAGGGTTACTCTTCGCGGTCACCACTCAAACTCACCAAGCTTACGCACGTATACGAGTAGTTTCTCATCAAAATATGTAATTGTAATTCTTACAACAAATCTTTTAATATTGTACTTACGTCATAATATATTTTTTCAATTACTTAATAAGGATTTCAATTAAACCCTACCATCATAATTACTTTATTTATGCTATATGATTGCAACTGGATGATCTAACCATGTAGATGTATCAAATTGTAACTTTTTGCTAGTACATTTGGAATAAATAAGGCGTGTGTGACAGACAGAAGTGTTTTTCATCTGACTTAAAAAGTACTCTAAATATAATAAACAAAACATTAGAAATAAGATGCTTGTAAACACAAGGGTCACAACAATAAACATTCAGATATTCTACGACCTTAATCACATAGATGATGTATAAATGTACTCGTATTTAGCAAGAGAATAGCAGCACATCAAAGCTTTTAATCGCTCGCAACATTTTAATCGTTTATAGCAATTTGAAGGATATGATATCCTCAAAACAATAACAGCTTAAATTATTTCGTTTACTTGCTAAATATTTTGAAATCGGATTTTATGAACTTGTAAATAATAATCGTTTTGTTTGCAATTTAAAACTAATGACAAAACGCTATTGGCAGCTGAAATTTTCTTTATTTCAGAGAGTGATCTTCGAGAAACTCATTACTAATAGTATATATTTAATGCTTTATCTGGCATTATAAATAGACTTAAACAGGTCATATTATGTACATTGTAGAAAGTTAGATACTTTTAGTTAGACCCAGCACGGGCGTGTTACGTAAATAAATGAATTTTAAATATGAGGTTCACTATTGGGGTAAAATAGAAAATTTTAAAAATGTTTTCCAAACTGTCTGTGACATTTGTCCATGTATCCATCACACTGACTCTCGCTAAGTACGCAGAGTGTATACTTAGTGCGTATCAGTGTATTTTCTTGTTTTCGATCTATAGTAAAAGCAGTAATATATACAAGCGTAAAACTTAGCGTGATCATAATGAACTCAAGTAAAACGATAAATAAAAGTTGTCCGAATGTGAGTGGGGCTTGTGCTAAGCATTCGCAATTGTATGATTAAACATAATTTATTTTAAATGTAACACTAATATATTGTGTTGTAATGCGGAACACTCAGCGCACGTGTCCGATTCGCATTTGGCCGTTTTTTCAATTGGCGTTTTCCAATATGCAATTTTTTCACATACCCTTTAAAACAACTTCTATTCTTTGACCGTTTTTAAATACAATCTGTTTTAAGGCAATGTGTCATGTCACATGATCTGAAAATCTAATTGTAGAGATGTGACTATAATTTGACATGCCGCTGAGAACTATAACTGCATACCATATTTCAATCAATATGGAAAATAATAGCGCAAAAATAATGGGAAATCAAATCAAATCAAAATATATTTATTTCGTAGATAATGAAATTACACTGAAAATACGTCATTAATAAATTCATTTCGACATTATCATCCATTCCAAATGCTGATTCACCTTGAAAGAATGGGCAAGAAACTCAAATGTTATTATTTTACTCATCGATACAAAGGATTTAGTAATTTATGATTTAGTCGACATTAAAAATAATATGAAACAACCTGATAGGCGAACAACTCAATCCCAAGGGCTATTTTCATTAAGATATTTCAACACGGTACAATAGCCCTTGCCATATAACTTTTTTTTAACGAAACGTTTAAACTTACAAAATGGCAAACTTTGAATTTCAGCCGGAATCTTATTATAAAAGCGCACACACTGCCCCTTTAATGTTTTTTTTAACTTACCTTAGACGGGTTTTGGGAGCAGCAAGATCGTTCTTATATCTAGTGTTAATGTTTTATGAATGTCGCTATTTTTGGATGGATTCTATATGCATCTTGACAAATACCAGGTTTTCGTATATGTGTTGTGATGCAAAAGTTAGGATATTGAATTTCTTACATTTTTCTTTGACATGTCATTGGTCTCAAATCATAAACAGCACGAATAGCTAGCGGCACCAAAATTGTGTAGCCATCGGCTGTGTGACCTCATGTGCATGATAGGTCATGAGACTATGAAAAAAAATGAACTAGACGCGCGGTGTTTTCTTCTGTCAGTCGCCGAATCCTTTTAACTGCATATGCTACAGAACCAAACCTTTTCGATAATCTCGTAATATGAGAATTCAAACGTTACTTAACATCTAAAATGAGACCAAGAAATAAGGTCGTATCCGCAATATCAAGTATCTCGTTCTTGACCATTTCATTTGTGTCGATCAATTCAGGATTAGATAGGAAAAATTTGAAAATTTTATTTTCCTTTGTGAGCAGATGTTTATTAATACTCAACCAATCAACGACTTCAGAAATGGTACAGTTTACTTCGTCAAAAGCTAGTTGACATCTATCAATCTTAAGAAGTAAGGAAGTATCATCAGCAAACAATACAATTCCATGACCAAAGCGCAAAAACAACACATTGAAATCATTTTGTTTAGAATCTATAATAAATAAATATCAATAAAAAGTGGCAACGCTAACCAAAATTATTTGTAGTAAGAAAACTCAGATTATATAATTTCATATGTTGTTATAAATGGCGAATTGCTTGTTTCCTCAAACAAAGTAATTTATTGCAAAGCAGAACTCGAGTAGCGAAAAACGTACGCAGACCGGCATAAATACCGGGAACGACTTAGCTTACACGCACATAAACACATCGGCAACTTTCTTTCTATCTTTTGTTTATGGATGTTTCTTTCGTTCTATAAAAATGGCGGAATAGCAGAACATTCAGGCAAATATTTTCTTTGCAATACAATCATAGATAAGAAGCATTGATGTTGTTACATACTACATTTATTTTCCTTTCTTTCTTTTAATATCATTTTTTGAAATAATCGGTAACTAAACATACGGCAGCTTGGTTAACACCTACAACATAGGAGACGCTGGTTTGAGTATTATGCGGCATATACTACTCTGAACTGGCAGAACGTGTTTATTTTAGAAAATAATTATATTCCTAATTTCTTACAACGATTTTCGACCGATATACAATTACTGATGAATATCATATTCAGCACTCATAAGTCGTACTTTTTAATTCTTCTTTCCTTTCAAATATCTTCAAAATATTTTCTTGCTACTTTCTCGTGGGCGACTTAACTTTCTCCATTATTTTCATTTTTATCTATCAATAGGTATAAATGTTACAATCAGATCCTACATTGTACGCTTACTGAGACATATAAATGTCGAAGCGATGTTTTGTGTTTCGTTTTATACCTCTTTGTACTAAATGCTACGATTCGAGTCAGGCGACAAATAAAGCGCTGAGTCGTGCTTTCTTTTCATTTTTAATTATATACTCAAAAATAAATCAATCCTTAACCCTTCCTGAGCTAGCCCGAAGGGCTTTTAAGGTCTCAGCCTCTCAATATGAAATGAAAAGATTTTATGCCCTTAACATTGGATTCATTGAAACCTGATACGTAAAAAATGATAATAATGTGAATAATGATAGTTAGAAATGTTATTTAAATTTGTTTATATCAAAAATAAATAAGATTAAAAAACATTATAAATTTGTTTATAATGTTTTTTAATCTTTGCTATGCATTTCTATGACTTGTTTTACTTCATTTTAAAATTAAATCACTATCTTGAAAATGCATACAATATATTACATTACATTACAGCATTATATTACAGTAAAACATTATTCTACTGCAATGTTTTTGTAAGTAAAATACTACAAAATGCAGTACCAAGTAAGATTTTAACGTAATTTATTTCTTAGTAACTTTATGTAAGTTATGAGTTGGCTAACCAGGTGCTTACGAATATTCTGACCTTGATCGCCACTGAATGCTTACACGGAATTATGTAATATTAAAAGAAAATCGTATTAAGGTGATTATCGGCTTATATTTTTTTCCACTAAAAAAATCTAGCAAAGTCATATTCAATAAATAGTTATTGAATAATACAATATGCTAGGGCATCTTTTTATGTTCCCGAACTAAAGAGGTTAAACTATTATTTTCATATACTTTTAGATTTAATGGAGATGGGTGAAGTTCCTCTGTGGATTCACGCCTTGTCATGGTAAGGGGGCTTAGTGTTCTGCGGGCCGGTAAATCCAGGTGAAATGAAGAGCGGCCCGAAGTGGGTGTTGCGGTTTTAACACTCTGATAACTCGGAGAACGCCGACGTGGGGCCGAACGCTAGGTATTATATAGCAGAATTTCTCAGTTTCACCTCACTGCGGTGAGCGAATCGTAGCTTTTGCGATGGGTATATGAGTTCCGTCTCCCTGTAAAAAGCTGATAGATTGTATTAAAATTATATGGGTTTTATCAAAAGCCGTTGTCGCTTTTTAAAAAAAGTCGAACAGTGGAATAGCTGGAATAAAATGACGTATCCTGTTATTTTGCGACAGTGGACTCGGTGTTGCTAACAGCATATGACTGTTGCGATGACAGAGCTCGCAAAGGTGGACGATCCACTGTTCACGGCAACGTATGGATGTCCTCGTCAAACCACAGCCATTATCATTACAATATTTAACCTAAGCGATCCTTTACTAGTGAGGTGCACGCAAAAAATTGCCTAAACATTTCGCTTCAAACTGACGTATAAGCTCCTAAGCTCTATCCCATAAGCGTCCAAGCGATCGACAACCATTTTAAGAAATAATACTCATTAGCGACTGAGTTTCCGCCACCGAAGCAATACAACAACCCATCCACAGCTCTAGTACACAGGATATGAAATGGACACCCTGTCGATCTTAGTCGTAAAAAGTCCAACATAACACGGAGACATCCCAAGCGTTTTGTACCCATTAACGTTTTCATATGTGTTAAAAAAGAGAGATTACATTTGCAGAAAGAAAAATCAAGATCTTTTTTATAATTAATGTAAAATTATAAAAAAGATCTAAGTAGTTACAGTTCTTTTACAATCTTTTATTCTGTACGATCTTTCAGTAAATGTGAATTAAATTATTATAAATCAGTTCCAATTTAGCGATTAAGTTGAAATTTAAAATGGGATATTACAATATAGTGCACTGCAGTATGTATTTTTGCAAAATATCCTATGCTCAAGGTAATTTGTACTCTTGCCTCTGTATGCATTCCTAGTTCGTAACTCAAAAATTATAATTATGAGAGCGACCGGTTACATTGTGTAAAAAAAGATCTACATTTTATGATATCCTATTGCAATTTGATTTCGTCTGATTGATAGATATATCAGTCCATTCACATTGCATTATAATATATTTTAGCCATCAATCAGTGGTGGCTTTCCAGTTCTTAACGCGCTTAGTTGTACTAAATTTCCCATAAAATAAAAAAATAAAAACATAAAATACCGTTATCCAAAGACTTCGTATGAGCCAGTGTAGTTTATTACAATAAAATAACAATTCAAATACATGATTTTTTAGATGAATCACAAGTTCAGAAAACATGAAAACTCCCTATTCCAACAAAAAAAAAGAAGCCCTACTTTTACCATAATTCCATATTATATCACGTTTTTATTTCGCTAAAGACGTAAAAATGATA
>BGZK01003880.1:0-18430 GCA_005406025.1 Eumeta japonica
AAAACATAACATTCTTTAACATGTTACAGTAATTTGTCACTTCGGTAGATAAGAAGATTCGAAATGGCATTTAAGAAATTTTATAGCATTTGTCTTGTATTGCATGTGTTTTACTTATGAATTTCAACTTCCTAATTCCTGACTCGAACTAAATGCAAATGAAAATTTAATGAAAAAGTAATAAAAGAATAATAATACAATTTTTGTGCTTGTATTATAATAACAAATGCAAAGTTTTTGATAGATTTTAAATTGTTTAACAAAATTAAGAATATAGCTGATGTATGTCACATTCTGTATCGTTAAATATTCAACACTCGTAGAAAATAATATTTGCTTAAACGTCCCTCAAATATCGATAGATAATTTGTTTACAAAACTAAATAGTATTGTGCGTGTTAATCAATACAAGTAAGAAAATGTTTCATAGTTGTAACTATGGACGTGACAATCACAGAATGTCGCTAAGTAGCGACAGATGTCACGCATTCGCACCTAAGTAAACCTATGGACCCTTATTGCGCTGTCGAATTCATCTTCATAAATTTCATAAGAAAGTCATAATTGTCTAATTTTATTGCAATAATATTATTTCATTTCATCTAAGTAGTTGGGAATAATGTTTTGAAATGTCCATTCACCGGCCAATCAGGTATACGTAGTCCAAAGTTTTGTTTAGCAAACTCTATCCGTATATTACATTCATAGCCTAAGTGCAATGGATGAACTAATATTAACCTTTACCAGCCGATGACATATTCGCTGGCATACCAGAGAGAGTGCGCTGTAAAATGGTTGGCTGTTAACGTTTAAAAATCTGGGCACATTTTAAACTTTTGTGCTAGCTTTTATCGCGGGCTCTAAGCGCGGCGAACGAATCAAGAAATTCCGTAATGAAATAAAACCTAACACCCCCACTCTTCCTACTACGTAGCTCGGCCGAGCATTTGCTTAACGTATGTATAATGTATATAGTACGACTGTACGAAGCTCGCACGGATCGAGACGAGCTGCTCCGAAATCGGACGAATACGTAAGCAGCTGTTTGTGAGAAAGTATATAGGTGTATAGGTATCTATCATATATTTATAATGCCACACTCATCGCGTGTGCCCCGTAAGTATACATGTAGGTATATATGTATAAATAGGTGTACCTATGTATAACAGTGAATAGCTGTTGCAGGTTAATATAGCTATACGCGTAAAATTTATGTATAAAGTGTTTTAAATATGAATAAACAAAGTGCATTTATTAAAGAAGAAAGTGATGAAAAACTTGAATTAATATCAAAGAAAAAAAAACTGCATATATAAATAAATAATTATAATTGCATAAATTGATAAAAAATGCTATGCTTTACCGCGGCAGTCCCCGAGTGCCACACGTTTAATTTTTTAAACTTTTCTACAGACATATCATTTGACTAATACAATCAAGCTTAAGTAACCTGCGATATATGATACAGCTGTATTGTCTACTTGTTTCCAGTATTGTCTATTGACGAGGGTAGTACTCTCTGACGATCGATAGCTGATGCCTTGAAATTTTATATAAAGGATCGACTTTGATAACATAACAAATTTTAATTACACGTAATTAAGCTATTGATATCGCCGTCTCAGTGGATACAACAGAAATGATATTGTAGAGCTTACATTTCCATTCGAACATGCGAGTTCTAAGATCCACATCCAGTCAATGACCGATGATGCCGGTTCAAATAGATAAACCCTCTTCAGCTATAAGGGCCTCTTAGCATACGTAATATTGAAGTAATATAATATACTGATAGTACGTAATAAACTGATCGTACACGTATACTTATCATTTTTTCTTGTTGATTGTTTTAGAATTGAAGGAAATCAGGATGTATTTAACACCTAAGATTTTAGTCTTCATAGAGACGCGGAGGGTCTATTCCAATTTAGTCCTTTTTAAGGTTTTACATTGCCCTTTGTATTTCACCAAATATCTGCTTAGAATTTTATGAGGCAACATTATTCATAATTAGCACGTCAATTCGTGGTGCGTCAAATTGATGATTATATGAGTATAGAAAAAATATATTTGTATCAGAATCGATGAATTTATTCTACTACAATGTAAAATTTGTTTGTAAAACGATTGAATCTCATTAGGTTACACTTCACCAAAAGGTATACATTATTGTAAATTAAAATTTTATAACGCCGCACGAAGACAAGCACTAAGGGTTGAAGCTGGCCTTGTTTTGCCTTCCGACACGTCTGTGACTTTGTTAACCCTCCATTTCATCAAGCTATACAAATGATGTTTGTCCTCGTACACACAAGTCGTACTCTCTGTCGGCCAAAGACGTAAACGGTGACCTATCTTTATTTAATGAGGACGAAGAGAAGTATATTTATCAGTTGGTTATCGTTATTTGATAACAATTTATTTTACATAATAAAAACGAATGAATCAAAACTGTAAAATTACAAACCTTTATAACAAGAAGAAGTATTAATGCTTTTCAAATCGAACTATATCTATATACTATCGTCAAATATTTGCTAAATAAATAAACAATTCAGTCAAAAATTACAATTTTCAAACATATCTTTATGTATAAAATTAAACTTCCATATGTTTATCACCGCAAAACTCGTCGTAGTCCTTATTCACTTGAAATTTTGATACAACTTTTCATTTTAAATTTCGCATGTTCCTTTTACATATATTAGCATTTGTCCCCAACTTCTGTCCGCATATTTGTTCTATGAAACTAAACTACTACACCGATTCTAAAATACTTCTCTTATAGAAAGCTGCATACACATATTTTATTTTGAAACTAGTATTTATCTCGACTTCGCATAAACTAAAAATGTATCGAAATTGTAAGTGTGACGGAGACTGAATGGAAAGCCGAAAACGAGTCCAAAATCAAGGGCGGGACAAATTCGAAATTGAGTGAGGGACTGGGATTAAAATGAAGAGCGTATCCGGGAGAAAATTAGGGACAGTATGCAGACTAGAATCAAAATCGGGAACAAGTTTGGGATCGATAGCAAGATGAATATAAAAGGTTGAGGGATACTTTCACATTTGAGCGGGCGAAACCACGGACGAAACACTCTTTATATCTGTATATAAAGAGCTTACCGCCCGGTTGTAGTTGACTAGATATAATAGGCGTAATATGAAATAAACGTGTGTATATATAAATGGATCGCTAAAATGTATGTACGCGCATCATTTCCGAACGACTACACCAAATTGAATAATGCTTTTTTGTTACGTTCGTTATTGTCAGGACAAGCTTTGTATGAAAGAAAATAAATCTCTATCTGTCTGTCCATCTGTTTGTCGGGGTATCTTCGAAAGACTGAATAAATCACGATGCAGCTTTAACTAGAAGGTAGAGAAGCTTACTGGCTACACTTGTAATACTTTTAGAGTTCCTCCTTGAAAACCCTTTAAAATAGGACAATTTGTTAGAATTGAATTAAAAATGGTATCGGAATAGGAATCGAGAGACAAACTTCGATCGAGACGAAATCAATAACGAGGATCGCAGTCATGATGGATGCGGCGCCGTCAGTTGATACAAAATGTACAGAACCATTAAATGTTCACAGGAGAGTAGCCGCAGGCCACAGCTATATATTTAAATAAAAATCAAGGTAGGTATTTATCCTTACGCATTCCTAATCCATTAATCCGATTACTGTAAAATTTCGTTAAATTTTGTAAGCACTCCGGGGAAGGTTTCTAATAAAAAAATTTCAGTCTATCCCCGATTTAATCCGTGTATTTGTACTTCTGATCCGAACTAATGAATCCATTCTAAAAATTCTATCACTAATAGATATTTGCCCTAGAATAAATTAGGCTGCTAACATTTACCCTGGGCTTCATTCATGAACTTATACTACTAAAACGATTTCATTAAGTCTTTAATTCATAGAAAGATACTCTATTTCCGAGTAATATATAGCTTATATCTTATTTTGATATTTGTCCCTATTTTATTCGAATAGTATTTGTCCCCGGCTTGGTTCAAATTGGAGCTGGGACGGATAGCAGAATCGGAATTGAAAGCTAGACTGGGAGTAAAATCGAGAAAAGAACCAGAACCGAAAGTGGGACCAGGACTAAAATGGAGAATGGGACTGTGTTCAAAAACAAGTGTAGACACAAAATCAAAACTTAAGGTGTGACCGATGTGTAATGTTTCGTGTACTATACCTATTAGGGTTTGTCCCCGACTTTGACCATGTATTTGTATAATTGAACCGAACTGCTACATTGATTCTAAAAATTCATTTACCTATAGAAAGCTATACTATCCTCAAGTAATGTTGCCTATATTTTACCCCCGATAATGAAAGTTGCGAAAATCAATAAATTAGTAAAATTAATTCGACTAATTTTGCTGAAGTTTTCAGGTATCGTCTTATTAATTTAGTTCATCGTTTAGGGTTTTGATGGAATTATTAAGAACTATCATAGGTCAATTTTTTTTACTAGAACAAACCAAAAACAAAGTGCAGCCGGAAGTGTATCGGCCTATGCGAGAACGAGTGGGAACCACAACGCGATAGTACTAATATAAACCTTGTCGAAAGGGCAGAGTCACTGACAAAGGTTCAAAGGATAATAAGTGTCTGTGCTATATGAATATTTATTATAATAATGAAGAAACTACAATACATTGTAACCACGCGGCCGAAGCCAATGAGTAGAAACCCAATAATATTATAAACATAGATAAAATTAATAAAACTAAGTAAGCGTTTATTAATCGCAAGTACATAATAATAATTTTTAATATTAAAAATTGAATAAATTTATTGTTGGCTAGTTTTATGTAGTATTTATTGCGACGCAAAAAGACTCTTTAGAAAGACCGTCCAATAGATACGAATACATTGCCATCAGTGCTATAAAACTTTATACGATTCGAGTCTGTCCGCGTCCTTCTAAGATTTCACCTCAAATTTTATTTCCCATTCAAAACCAAATTGAATTTCCTTTACTTTCGAGAGCGAATGTCCGACGCAAATTCGATTATAACGCATCGCGGAACTTCTCCACTACGTTGGAATCTGTTTGTTGGAAATATAGTTGTGGATGGTCGTTTGGATAATGCAGAACATATTGCGTTATTGGGCGGAGGAGCGATTTCACAAATTTTTCAACTATTCGATTAGTCATCAACCTACGAGAATACAGCTCAAAAATTTAACCTTGTGAGTTATTGAGGATTAAAAACGAACCACACGGTGCGTTTGTACTTAAAGTTGTGTTAAATCCATTTATATTTGTAGGCAAATAACGGTTACAAATTTTGTTTAGTAGCTCTCCTTCGCGTCTCCATGCACTAAGACATCGAGCAAACTCCTTTATGTATTGAGCGATCACTCTTTAAATCAAGATCCCGATCTTGGTTCTGTTCTCGATTTCAATGCCAGTTCTATTTTCTACTTTGATCTTTAACTCAATTCTATTGAGAATTAAAGATTGGAATAGAAAATTTCTAAATCTCAAATTGCTCTTTATCCTGATGCTCGTCCTGTTTTCGAAATTCCCGGTTTCAAATTCAAATTCTACAAAATCATTTTTATTCCAAACACTTAAATCATATATTTTGACTACCACTTTTTCGGAATGAAGTTTTTCATCAAGAAGGTGTCGATATTCATACAGTGGCACAACAGTTGAAAGATTTCAGTTACGGGACTTCGATTACAGTGCAAAGAACAGACATTTGCTGCCTCGAATCACCTGCAACACACTGTGCATGTGTTGTGGCAGTGGGAGGCAGTCCGGCACGCGTCTACTGCCCTCACTGCCCGACTCCACACCACACTCCACCTAGCCGACACACAATCTAGATCTTCTAACACTCCGATAACTTAGTTCACAGTGGTAAACATCCGTGGGTTGTATTCCAATAGACGCTTCTCACCAGGCGTCATTGCAGTATTTTATAGTATAGAGGCAACGCAATTGGCGACAGAGACGCAAGCGTAGACGTTTGGCAATCATGTAACCACTTGATGGATCCTGCGACGATATTTCATAACTGCAATATCGGCACAAACAATCTTTGGTCACGGACGTTTTATATTTTTTTGTTTTGCGAGAGAACTTTCTTATGTAATAATAACGTCTCCCTTTGGTGGCTTGTGTGGCCATATGTTTTTTGGAAAAGAATTTATATTTGTTACTCTGCAATAAATTCACAAAAGTATTTTTAGGCATTGTCGTTGTTGCGACTTTCGCAAAAACGGCAACATCTTTTTGGTTGAAGTAATTGATAAAAATTAGTTAAAATAATTGATTACAATTTTGAAATTACATTTGTTTATATTTATTTAGTCAATGACTACGAGTTTATAAAAGAAAGATTGTCGGTTCTATTTTAATGGTTGTGGGACATGTTTATTTTATCATTTCTATAATACAGTTTTTTAATAATATGACATAGATATTACATAAATTTCTTAATCTATCGACTTTAATAATTCAAATACTTTTAAAACTCAAAAGGCCATCAATACCATAGGTATTTTTGCCAAAATATTTGAAAAATAACAGTACTGTTTTATACCTTTAATAATTTTGAGCTCAAAAATGTGAGCATTGACGTTTCCGTGCCTGGTAATCCGTGCTTTACAAGCTCGAAAACTATATTGATCAAAACAATGCGAGAAGATTTGGAACTGCCCTGCAAGGTCAACCGTTACCCAAATGTTTTTCTAATTTCTTACATAATTGTGTGTCAATTCACGTAAGATCTGAATAATCATCAAAATTCATTAAAAATGACGATGTTACAATGATATAATACGACCAAACGACCGGGTTGAAACCGAGGGTCTCTTTTTGCTTTTGTTTACGAAACCTAAAAAAGAAGCAAAGCCGTCGTAAACCAGTAAGTTCATGGCAAATAAGTTCTGTAAAACTGTTTATGAGCCTATCAAAATTCGACTATTTTGTAATTTTAAGAGGAATAAAGTGATTCTTAAAGAAAATAAAATAGGGATAGGGACATCCCACCACCTCCCATGGCCCTCCGACATCTAGGTCATATGGGCCGAATCGCAGAAGCGCCGCGAGACACCGATCAGATCTAATCCGCGACTCTTCATGCTTCTTACAAGTTATTTCTATATTTCATTTCCATGTCCCTGATCACAACTCTCCCTGTTTAGGCTTGAACGCCACAGAAACGGACTTCGCTGCCGAGCAGTTCTTCCTTCTTGTTAAGCTTCTATTCTTCGCTCTTGAAGCTTCTTTCTTCACTTCTGGCCGCCACGCAATCCGTGCCATGCACGCGCGTACTCTACCAACCGTCTGAAGTTCGCCTGTGTGCCCACGAGATCCGCATAGTATACCGGGGCCTTGCAACACCTCTATTCCACTCAGCATTTCACCCTGATGTCGTCATATAGAGGGCATGACCACAGAACGTGGTGCATGTCCTCGTCTGTCTGTTCGCATAAACACCTACTAGTTTCATTCAATCCCAGATCATGCAATCGCTTCCCGAAAACATCCATGGCCCGTGAGCAGCTGCGAGGTTTGGTAGTCCAGCTCGACCCAGTCGAAACTGAGTCTTGCCGACACGTCCGGGAAATAGCGGTACAGTTCCTGCCATTCATCTCTCAGCATCCCAGTTCTTCTGCCATTCCGCAATCATCTCTTCCCCTACTCGACGCCTGAAAACCCTAACTTCGGCCGCAGTTCGTCCTTCTCGCTCGCGATCAGTCTTGCCCGCTATCATCACCTCCATGTGAGCAGGCAGCACTCCACAAAACCGGCAGAGCCGCCGTGCTCACTGTCCCATAGGCTTTGGTCAACAGTATTAAAGCTGGCTGCTGTGTTTCAGCAGGGCACTGCGTACTACGTGCAAATTTGCACGCTCGTACCAGCACCCCGCCGCGTACGTCAGGGTAGTCAGATATGTCGCGTAGATTGTCTTGAGGGAGGGATATCTCACTCCCACGATGCGGCCGACACCCTGGACACCTTGCCGAAGCTTTCGACGCCCTCTGCCAATACTTTGCGCATGTTGCGCAAAGGAGAGGTGTTCGTCCAAGACCAAACCCAGCACAGTGGCCGCGGAGACAGTCCGGACGGAGTCGCCACCGATCCGAATGATCGGCGGTCTCTGCAGCCGGCCCTTAACCGTCATGGTGCACGACTTCGCGGGCAAACGCCAACCGGTTACGCCGGCCCCAACCTAGTATCAGGCCTAAGGCTTGCGCAGATAGCCGCTCGATCTCGGCCCGATGACGCCTCCACCAGGACCGTCACATCGTCCGCATAGGCCACTTGTTCACCGGCCGGGAATGGGAGCCGCAGCAAGTCATCCAGAAGCACGTTCCACAGCGCGGGGCCCAGGACAGAGCCCTGGGGGCACCCCATTGTGGACCGCTTCCACACGACTCCAGTGCCAGCAATAAACCCCACCCTTCGGTCCGTAAAATAGTCTGTCAACAGTCTGTATAGGTTAGGCGGGAACCCACCCCGCTTAACCTTCGTCAAAACCATTGGCCACCACGCATTGTCGAAAGCCCCGGAGATGTCAAGGAATATCAGCTGCACATATTTGGCAGCGGACCCCCTCGACACCCCCAGGATGTCGTTCAGCGCGGTGGATGTCGATCTTCCAGGAACAAACCCGTGCTGATTCTTGCTGATGCCGCCACGCAGTTCCGGAACAAGCTCCAGCAGTGTCCTCTCCAAGATCTTCCCTAAAACCGGAAGTAAGGTGATCGGGCGGTAAGCCTTAGGATCTGTCGCCGGCTTGCCATTCCCCTTAGGGATCACAAGCAGGCGACCGCTCTTCCATACATTCGGAAACACGCCCTCCTTTACGCACCTGTCAAACACTTCGCAAAACTCCTGTTGAGCCGCCTTCCATACATGCTTAATATCCGTGAACCGATACCATCCAGACCCGGAGCAGTGTTGGGCAACGACCCGACTATCCTCCTAAACAATGCCACCCACGGGCCCCGCATCCCTGGAGGGGACCAACGTCGCCGCCACCCTAACCAGTCTATGGTACCGGAGTCGCCCGCCGGATCATCATCCGGGCACAAGGAACGGAGCATCCCGGACATAGCACCCGCCGTATCTACCGCGAATCCTTCCGCAAGCGCCAGACCATTAACAACGTTTCGAGGAGCCCACAGCGCCCTGAGGCAGCCCGATAAGCCATACCCCAAGGATCCACGTTGCCACTCGGCAATCTGCCTGAAGTACGCCGTTTGAATATCCCGCATTCTCTCCTCCGGTATGCTGATCTAGCCCTGAGGAAAGCCAGTCGCGTCCACCCTGTAGTCCCTCCCTAACTTTCGCTCTCTGCCAAATCTTCCTTTGCAGTCATACCTCTCATTCTGTCGAGTTCCTCATTCCACCATTCATATCCGTAGTAAGACCTTGGTCTTATCACGCCCAAACACTCTCTAGAATTGATGATCACATCGGTGAACGATCCTGCCACCTTCGCAGCGGCGCCCCACCGGATGCGACCAACCCTCACCTGAACAACTCGCTCGAATTCGTCCCAGTCTACTCCACGGTCCCCTGAAACGCACAGGCTCTTCTATCGGTTCCGCGCTCGTGGCGGCTCTCTGCGCCATCGACTCTGAAACGATCAACGGTGGTCGCTGACGCTGGCCTCCTCCAGGACTCTCCAGTCGCTCACCTCTATTCGCGTGGACAGTGTAGAGGTCTATGTTTGACTCGCCGCGAGCTCCCGCGAACGTCGCCGGCTGGTTTCACGATTATGGAGCGTAAGGCCCCTTCCGGCTATAAAGCCTCCATGCTGTCTCCGGTGTTCGGCCTCCGCTCCACGTCCCATTGTCGCCGCTCGCAGTACCACATCGGGAGTGTGCATTGGAGTCAATACCGATGATAACACGCCGCCGCGCAGCGAGTTCAAAACGAAATTCAGCTGCTCCAGATACGGTCGATCGCTGTAATTGAGGTAGCCAGAGACCACGTATAAATCGTTAGGCCTACGTGCACCACCATGCAGTGCTGGGTGGATAAATGGGTCAGTGCAGTGATAGTCAAATCGCTCGGTAGTCATTATCCCAGCTTTGGGAGCGCTTCCTGTCTGGATTAAGTTTTCAGCCGCCGCGTATTGCTCCTGCACCAACACCAAGTCCAGCCCCAGCCGCCGAGCCGCCCGGTAGTTCACGTGTAGTATCCGCAGAGCCGCCCAGGTTGATCTGCCCGACACGCAATTTGCCACGCCTATCCATATCGATGACGGATATGATCTCTCTTCGGCGAACTTCCTCGCCGGGCACCCTTTCGATGCGGTTCTGTGCGTTTCCGCGTCACGCCGCCCGAACCTGTGGTACGTTGCACAACGCGTCACCGTGGCCTTGCAGTCTTCTACTTTTATGTCCAGCTTCACCGCACCTACCGCACACGACATCCTTCGACCGGCAGTGCGCCGCCGGATGTCCGTACTGTTGGCATTTGTGGCAACACGTGACATCGATGTAATCGCACACTTGTACCGCTTCCCAGCCGATGAATGCACGATCCATCGACACCAGCAGATCCCGCAGTTCCGGGCTGCACTCAAGTACCACAGTCGTGATCGGGCGATCGCGACGGACTTCTTAAAAGCAATTTTGCATACCTTCTTGAGTCTCTATCGAGTGTCCAGGTCGGGTCTCACCCGGAGGTTCTGCTCATATAGGCCCGTCAAGATGTCCCGTTGGACGGGTCACCCAGCATGTTTCGCAGTGCCACAAGTGGTTTTTCGCTGCGCGGTTCCGTCGTAGCGTGGGCGGGACCGCTTTCGTATTTTGTCGGCCGATTCGGCAGACGTGGTCTGTACGACCACGCCCGCTCGTCCGACTTTGCGCATCTTGGTCACCTGAGCCTGAATACTGGCGGGTCGATATGGCGCTCTTAGCAGCTGCTTAGTTCGGCAGTCTTGATATTCTCCAGCTGCTCGGCAACCGGGTTATCGCACTGGTCCGTCTGGTTTGGTAATGACGGCTCCTTCACGTCCCGGTAAGCGCAGGGCTGATGCGTTGATCGCGTCGGTGTCACGCCGGTTCCTTCAGATCCCTTTATCGCTTGTCGTTCGCCAGCCTTCAGCCGTCGCCTTCGCCAGCGGTCCGGAGCCTCCGTTTCTGCTCAGTCCGCCGTGTCGGCTGCCGCGATGGTCGCCATGATTGCTGGCGTGATATGCCTTGTTCAGCTTCGACCCCGGCCCGCCACCAGCGCCGAGATTTGCCCTGATTTCGATCTGGCGCGACTTTCCTTTGCTTCGCCGTAACGGTGCCACATGGGTCGCCGCCGTCCTCCGCTCTGGCTTTCAGGTTTTCTTCACGGCCTGGCGCGGCGCTTTGGTCCGCCCGTCTTCAATATAGTTATCCCGCTAGGCGTGCGACACAGTGACTGCCTCGGCGTGAAAACCGCCGATTCCTTCCTCGTCGCCATGTTGAGAACACGGCCGAGCTACTAGGGGAGTAACACCCAAAACAACAAACAAACAAAAACAAAAGAAATAAAAAATAATCCCATAATTCCTATATTATCTTATTTTACTCTTAAAATACGCCCCCTCTTAGAGTCTCTATCTCTTTATCGGCTAGACTTATCGCTATTGTCCGTTGCAGCGCTGCACGGCGTCTCCGCCGACAGGGGCTCTGGCCTCAGACGTCACAGTGACGTCAAACCGCGCAGGCCACGCCCACAGCCGATGACCGGACACACTGCAGCACTGCAGCCCACCATTCACCAGGCCCACTGACGCGATGACGCGAAAGTGGGCGTGTACCGCCACAGCACTACACTATGGGCTTCTCTCACTACTAGGCACCCGGGCGGAGCCCACACTGATGCCCCTTGTGGAAGCGAAAATCGGCTGAGACCGATTCCGCCAATCACGGCACACGATTCAGGCCGCGCGGTCTGTCCTGCTCTACCACGCCCACTGGCGGCGCGCCGTTTAGTGAGCGTGAAGAAATAGGACAGGACGACCTTGGGGGCGCAGGCCTTTCACAACACAGCACACACGATGTATTCGAAATTCGAAAATACACGATATAAACGCTTCAGCAGCCGATACCGTCCGCACGCGTCGGTGGTCGGCAACGCAGCAGGGATAAAATAGGATAATTCCATTTTAGCACAAAGGAAAATCTCTACTGATAGAGGCATCAATCTGTAAAAGAAATCATGGAACACGAAACGTACCGGCGCCGACAAATAGATCAGAATATTTTGTTAATAAAAGATTTTTTCGATTTTCGTATAAAAGATATCTACGGGGTGGGAAAACTTTTGCCGATTTGAAATTTCCTTTGAAGAGATTACGTTCAACCTTTTGTAATTTTAAGGTTTTGGGAAAATAGTGTTTTTCTATATTGCTCACCATATTTGTAGTCGTACTTTTATTTAGGTGTATTAGAAAAAACATAACAGAACGTATTTTTGACATGGATGGGCTGGATAACGCACCATTACTGTTTTAGACATAACAGATATTGAATGGTGATAATAAATTTGTATTTACTATTTGAATATCTCAACAATTATATTTTACACTGTGAACATTACTGTTCATATTAATAAAACATTTTTATATTTTAAAACTTAATATTTATTCATTTTGAACCATAAAATGTGTAGCAGATTAATAGTTACATTTGCATAAAATACAAGTAAAGATTAGAATTGTAGTTTTAATGACAAAAAATAACAGACATTAGATAAATTCATGATTTGGCACAAATAATTTTCACCTTTAAAAAATTGTTAGAGCTACCTTGAGAATTTATTTTCACATTATATAAGCCCACGGTACGCAAATTAGATGGAGAGGAAATCGAGTAAACAAAAATGAAGTCTTTATTACGTTATACCCTCGCATCATACTTTTTCCCAGATGTAATTGATGCGGCCGCCCACATGCACCACATACCACTTAACTATCCTTGATAACGCGTTTTACGTCATTTTCACTGGTCAAACTACTCAATACATAGACACTAGCCCCTCTTGCGAAGAAATTAAAAGCTTAATTTCGTAATATTGCACCATATTTATTCAACGGATATTAACGTTACTACATTCTCGATACTTATTTTATATATATGAAAATCAGTAAGAATAAATGCACAAAAATATAAAGTATGCAAGCTGAGATTTAAAAAAATATTTTAGCTCTCTATCGTTGACAATTTAAATTTATTAATAAAAAAATATATATATTATAAAATTTGTCATCAAGAAAATCTCAAAGAGATATTCAAATAAAATCGATTTCAGAATTAACCGATCGACCTGCTCTATTTGATCATTATACTCTATGTCTCATGTAATACTATTACGCATATTCTTTGTTTTTCAGTTGTATCGTATATTTTTATTAATTTTGTTTATTTAATCTACTTACAAACCTGTAGTGAACTTTTCATCGTGGTGTTAAAATTCTTTGTGCCTAATTGAGGAATCAATTACGATAAAGAAAACAACGTCAAAGTTTTCGTTTCATAAAGATGAAAACATTCAGTTCGAGCTGTCGCCGCAAATTTACTTAACAGATTCTCTTTCTATTCATAGAAAAGATTTCGTCCCAAGAGTATATTCAAGAGTAAGTACGAATATTCTTTATATGTTCATAAGAATTATCGTGTTGGTACAAAATGAACATACTTTAATTTATCAGGTATGTTACTTAAATTTTTCTGAAGATCGAATTCGGTGTACTGCAAGGGCGTACGACGAGTAAACCAGAAGAAATATTGACCATCGAAAAGAGTGCGTTTAAAAGTCAGCGCTATACTATATGTATTTATGAATATTTCAAAATAAGCAATTGCATTCTTTGTCGTGAAAATTCAAACTAAAAATCAGACCAAACGTTTGGAAATGAGCAATCAAGATTTAGCATTATATGCAAGTGTAGGTGTTCACGTTAACCTTAATTACGATTGCAAACAGGTATCACATGAAATGAAGGTATGAAAAAAAAACTTAAATATTGGTTTCGAATCCAACACGTAAAAGGTTTGATGTTAGTGATTGATATTACTGATAATCCAATATATTAACATCTATGACAGGGGATGAATTTATCACAATGCTCGTTCAAAGGTATGTACAAATAAAATTAATTCTAAATTGTGAGGCATGTCACAATAAAAATGGATTTAAATGCGTTCATTTTACAGAATTTACTCACACATAACCACTTACATAAAAATTTTCACTTATAATAGTACCAAAAAAGTTGGATAAAAAATAGATGGAGGCAAACTTCTACCTCTCTAAATACTATCCTAAATGAAAATGAGTAATATAAATCTGTTTTAAAGTATCAAAGAAACATTGATACTTCTGTAACTTAATTACCATATAGTTAATAAAACTTTTACTGGCTTTCATATTCAGTCAAAAGTTTACTAGAAGAAATAAATTAATGTTTTGAAAAATAACAGTTTGAGTATATTTACCAGAAAAATTCAAACATTACCATGAAAAACATTTTGGCAAATATTATATAGTAGCTGGTTTACAGAATTTAATTGTAATTATACAAATGTATTAAATTGGACTTTAAGTTAAGAACTTAGTTTTGTAGTCAATAAAACTAAATTCAGAATTGTGTGTTCGGTGAGAGTTTATATAATGAACCAATTTCAGATGAAGGCACCAAATTAATTCTGAACTGTTCCTTGTTTAACATTTACCTTGAAATGAATATTTTTTAGGTATGGCTTATACTGACATATATGCATGTCAGTATAATACATACTGTTGTTGTGCATGGCAATAAAAATTATAATTGTAATGCTGTTCAAAACATTTACTTACCTATTATATAGTAAAAGTTCAAATAGAAGTTATTTGGCATTTATTTGTAAATAAATAGATAAATCGAGAAAATAAAAACAAAGTTTGTAAATAGTAGAAGTCAAATAAATACAGTTTTAAAATAGCATCAAAAATAATTTCAAAAAACTATTCTATGTTCATAGTTTTTTTCTTGTAAATCAACTCAGTATACTGTTTGTGATTTATTTTATAACTTATTAAAAGTTTTCATTTATAATTAATTAAAAAAAACAAACAATTTTTTAAACAACAGTGATAAGAAATTGCAATGAGATTTGTGAGTTAAAACAACAAAACAACAAAAACATTTAATTCAAAATAACACATAAAATATATTACTATATTTCTAATCAACTTTTTCGCATTCTCCAAATTATCTTTTGTGTAATTAAAACTTGTATTGTTATTATGATTGATAATGCAGTCCTGCTAAAATATATTGTAAATAAATTAATAACTTTTTCTTCAATTACATACATCATGTAGATGTGTACACACTTCTACAAAAACAGCACATTCAATTATTGTATTATTTTAATATACTAATGGAAGTATTTTTATATTTAATCACTAATTTAGTATTTAGTGCCCGTCAAAATTAAAATAAAGACGATTGATAAATTATGTTGTTTAATTAGTCCATAAATATTGTGTATAACAATATTGTTGTTGAAATAAATTAGTGGATAATATGTATTATGCAATTTTATCAAAACCAGAAAATGGAAATTAAATTTACATTCTATTATAGATAATATATTCTTTGTTTTGTGGATAGTAATATTTATTGAATACAAAATAAAATTATTGAGATCGAATCGCATCAATGCAATTTTGTACATAAGGTGTCTTTACAATAATCAACAATTATCATATTTTTTAAATAATTTCTCACCTTAATTACAAATTACTCTACATAAATGTTTGTATTAAATATATAGTTTCTATTATACCCACTGGTACTTTTATGTACATAGACATACAACAAATAAAGAGAAACTGACTGACTGATATAAACAGAGACTTTAATATAGTAGTCATTGTCTTGTTAATTAGACTAGAAACTTGAAATTTGCGATGAAAATTAAATTATTTAGTTAGTTAATTATTTTTTATGCCTTGTACAATACTTGTCGTGCAATTAATTGGCATAGGTTACATTTTCATGAATAGTATTATTGTGGATCTATTTAGCTTATTCATTAAAGTCATATTTAGTATATATCGTGTATGTAGGTATTTAAAATGATGTTTATCCCTATTATTCTATTTTTCTATAAAATATTGGTTTTATGTGCTCAGAATGCACATAAGCTAATTATTTTGTTGTATTATAATTTATTTTAGTAAATCAATATATACAATTTGTAAAGTACGTGAATGAATTAAAAGTTTCAGTTTCAAACATTCAATCATTCAACTATAGAAAGTACTTTACTTAGTAATGAAAGATATATAAAAAATAAAAGTAATGGTAAAAAGTCATATTTTCAAGGACTCTTTTCTTTATCATTTAAATGTGTTTGCTTATTAGTTTAGATTTTAATTTTATGTCATGATAGAGAGAATCCAATGAATTACTTAAATTAATTGAGTTCCATCTTTAAAAATAATATTCATTTTTTTAAACCAATTTGTATAAATTAAATTTTGTTTCTAAAATAATCTTTTTATGTCCTATTGACGTGGACCCCGGCTCGTCAATGGTTTCTTCAAATCACTAGCGATTAGGTCCGCCGACAACGCGTGATGTCTTCAAGCTACTTATAAGGCTCCATATTATCGTAGTGCTGGGCCACCGCGATCCCCGACTGCGCGCCGACAGCAAGTTACGTCTGTAGCACGATAGCAACGAGATTCAAAGACGTACGCGCAACGCACACGTTATCAACTAAATGTTCCAGCAGAATCACCTAAGTTTTAGGGCTCGCTGTCACGGCTCTTCTGTGTCATTTAACGACGAAAGAGCTTTTTACAATAAAAAAAATATGTACGGCCACATACGATACAAAATCAAACTGCGAGGGTGTGAGACGAATGCAGTATCGGGAGTAGCATTATTATAGTATATAAAATAAGTAGTAAACTTGTTTTATATTCTTTTGTATTTTGCCGATAATTTTCGATGTACTTGAAAAATATTTCACTAAAATTATAAGAATAAAAACGATACACATGAACAAACACCCCCACTGGTTATGACACCTTGTTCCTCATCTTTGCAATACGCAGATTTATAAACGCACACACATATAACGCATGGTAGAAAAGAGTAGAGAGGCCCCAAAATACTGCAAAATGAGTAGATGGAGAAAGAAAACATTGTACATTTGTATTCTATCTCATTCTCTCGCAGGTTAAATTTTATAGACGTATACGTATATATGTGGATGGAAAGGTCGGTAAGGGTCGCCCTACAAAATCCTATGCAGACCATATTGGTTGCACACAAAAAAAGGATCAAATTTTAAGCACCCGAAACCGATGAGCTGGCATGAAAAAATTAATGGATATCAGTGAGGCAAGAGAGATATGCAAAAATCGTACAATGTAGAAATCTATAATCTCTGCCTAATCTTCTGGAAAATAGGCGTTAATTTAAATTATATATATATACACATTCGTATAGCAGAAGAAATCTTCAGTTTTGCGGGACTCACCTGGTGCCGGCGTTCATTTCAACGAGCGTGGGACGGAAATCGAGTGATGGTGCGAGAAAGCTTCAGTTTCACTTCAATTCCTCACTCCGCTAATAATTTTTTATAAATCCTACAACGGTCTGCGTTTTATTGTATTCTTTACTGATCGTGCGTTCGCGCACCGACTGCCCGCTTAGCTTTACTACGTCAAATTCGAACGTCGAATGTAACATCCGCTGGTTTTGCCCCGCGTCCGTCAGTTGTCTGTGATGTCGGGCTATATACTATGATTTGAGTGATAAAATATATAGAAATTGCTCGTACGTCAAGTAATTTGTACAAGATACAAGCAATTACAGCTGCACCGCTAAGCTAACACATAGCACATAGCCATCGAGGACAACAGTAAACGTGCTACTGATAGTCGGCCGTATATTCTTGGCGAGAGTTCACATTGCAAGCCCTGTCTTCCAGAGCGACTGTTCCAGACAGCGTATAACGATCGAGTGAATCGCCCAGTGTAATCGTTGGTAATATAATATCAAGTATCGTGCGCATATTATTTCAGAATGTATTAAATCGACATTATTGTATTTTTATTGATTCAAATAGTACATTGTATGTTATAAACAAAAGTATGTAAAGTCTGTTCTGAATAATTCAACAACCCCGAACCCGGATCGATACCCGTCGACTAACGCACTCACATTCTTATTCATATGTATTAGAATCTATCCATCTACATATTGTAGCGTATCCGGACTCAAAAAATGGTTAGAATTACATAAATAAAAATATATAAATACACATACATAACTTTATATAGATATAATTTGTTACTCTTATAATATTATATAAAACAAATCACGTAAATAAATATTACCTACACAAACTCTATGTACAAGCATAAACTAAAATAAGATAAATATTGTGTT